>CM059216.1:1661085-1931085 GCA_030347435.1 Clarias fuscus | reverse complement strand
GTGTGTGTGTGTGTATTGATCTGCTATCTCCCATTTCTGGCCTCCCGCTGTGCGCCACACGTCTGTCTGTCCTCGATCTGCGATGTGTGCGCCGTGCGCTCCGTTCATGAAGCTGCCGTGCGATCCACTGACGCGCTGTGGAGTCAAAATCCCCTTTATCCCGTCACTCGCTTTTATCGCTTCTGAAAACCTGCGACGTCGCAGAGGAGCTAAAATTCATGAATGAAATTGCTTCTTAAACTGCGAGAGCCGCGCCTGATGCGTTCTCCTTCTCCCAGAAAAGCCACATTGATATTTTCCCCATTCGGCTGGACCGATCAGGAATCAGTAGCTTTATCTTCAAGGTGTTGATCCTCCTCGTGTCCGCCTCCCTCTCTAGCCGCTATCGACAAGGCCGCCCGATCGTACTTCCTTAAGCGGGCTGTCTGTAAAGAGCAACGATCCGATGCGGGTCTGTGCCCAGACACTGTGCAGAGGAGTTTATCTGGACCGGCGCCGTCCCTCCTGTCAATCACCCTGATCAATCAAACTGGCTGAAAGAGTCACAAAACCGTTCATTCGGGGCTTTAATCACTGAGTAATTAACTGATATCGATTGAGAGCTGCGTGTTATCAGTGATCGTGATTTGTAATTCTGGACCGCTGGGAGCGTTTTCTGTTTAAGACCTCAATATCTTTTGCTAAAATCTGGAGTGCTGCTCATTTCTTAAAACTGCGGCGCTTTTGTTTCCTTTCCTCTGAGAAGAAATGAAGAATTACTCCAAAAGCAGCGCGACACACTGAACACTGATTAAACGAAATAACCTCTAATTTAATCATCAGACATGTCGTGGACAAATGGACATTGTTTTGCTCCTGAGGTGAAGGTGGCAACGAAAACACCTCCTGAGATGACATGAGGAAGAACTTACGAGGAACCGAATACCATAAATTCACAGCTCTGACCACTTGACTAGAGTCCCAGGATTGAACTGCCCGGCTCCTCGCCCGGCTGAGACCGCTTCGGTACCGCCGCTGTGGTCCTCAAGCAAATCTCCACGAGTGATGAGGCACGGCTGGCGGCGGATAATCACCGCAGCCGCCTCCTCGCTACGCTTCACGCCGCGAGGATAAGAACGGAGTGAGGGAGAGTTAAGTAGCCGCTGGCATCCTACTGACTGCGCTTCTCCTCGGGAAAGAAAAGAAAAAAAGATCCAGAAGAAGAAGTTAGGAATTCCGGAAGCGCCGTGGTGCGAGCGGGCTTATCAGGGGGGTAAAAAAAAAACGCTGCTTCAGTAAAATCGTCCTGTTTCTCAAAACCGTGACTGTGAGAATGTGAAGAGGAAGTGCTTTCAGTGTTTGCTTAAGAACTCTGCTTATCCACGAGCCCAGAGTTCAGCTGCAGGCCGCGTTTAGTTCCTGCGGTGTTACAGGAGTATGGAAGGGCACGCAGCCTGAATTACAATCAGTCCTCTTGGTAACGTTTTTAAACAAAACAAGACACAAAAAAAAAACGTGCGAGCGTGTAGATGCAACCTGACGCCATTTAGCTATAATCCATCAATTTTGTTAAAGAGACTGAACTGACGTTAGTTAAAATATTATCCACTTTTCATTACCGCTAAAAGACAGGAAGTGCTGTTGGGCTTAACGTTTATAAATCCTGTAATTCTAGACGATCCTCATGGACTGGCACCTCGCCGCTAGTTAAATGATGCTAAGCAGCAGAGACTGAGACCTCACGGTAAATCTAAGCATTTATTTAAAAAAAAACAAAAAAACAACAACAACAACAACCCGAAGCTACGCGAGTCTCTTGATGCCTACAAATGTTTTGTTTGTGAGCATGTTCCAGACGTGACGCTGTCCGAGTGTATGATGAATAAAGTTAAAGCTAGGTAAATGCACACGTTAGAGGAAATGACACGACCTCGTTATCGAGTAGATAAACGAGGTAGTAGCTGTTTAAGCTCATTCTTTTGTTGGTAATTAATTGAATTGGTGGCTCGAGTTGTTCAATTCAGAATCTTCCAATCTGATCATTTGATTTGATTTATACATATTTTCTCACACGTTTGCTTCGTGACAAAGCGCTAAACAAATACTGTAGAATTGAATTGAATTGACTTCAGCACCTTTTTATTTTTAGATGAACTTTAAGCTCTACTAACTAACCTTACTTTGCTAGTGTCCTGGAGTAGATTGTAGGTGAATTATGTATGTTTCGTTTTATGCTGGTTGGCATTCGGAAAGTTGCATTACCGCCAACAGGACAAACCCCGCCCATCACCCTATACATAACTATTTCTTGATGTGCGAATCCTTCCACGTCTTCATTCATGTCAGGAAGCTTGGGAAAATGTCCAACTCGATCTCATTACGACCCAGGACCGGCGAGTCTTGCCAGATTCCTTGTCGTTCTCAGATCCGCCATGTTTTTTTCTTCCCCTATTAAATGCTCTGAGTTAGCGGTAGCTGTCATGCTTCTGCAGTGAACCCAGACCAGACTCCGCCCGACCAGAAGTGCTGTAGCTCTGGGGTTTTTTTTTCCTAAGAGCTCTGTGGAATACTGGCTTTACATTTCCTGGAAGACTTTTTCACAATTTCTGGAACAAACAGTAAAGATTAGAAGACCAGCCGTTTCCCTGAAGGCACACGAGCACGAAAACATCCTCTGTAGGCTCCAGACAGATATAATGACGGAATATTTATCCTAAATACATACTGTACTGTATGTTACTATTAATTTTACGGTACGGCTTGTTTTGCGCACAAGTCACGATTTCATGACCTCGGTTTAATACGAAACTTGTCCTTTTGTTGCTTTTGCTTTCCAGACAGTCTAAAGGCAGGTTCACCTCGGACAGACGAGCGCGTGAGAGATGAGATGGATGCGGTGTAGGGGTGGACACCTGGGCTTCTCTGTGATTACTGTGAGTAAGGGTGAGTCAGGCAGCACCATCAGCCCCCATTGTTGTAATTGTTTCACTGTGAAATTAGATCGTAAATTCTCTACACCAGCTGCTGTGTACCGTTTTGTTCGTGATACATACAAATCCGCTGGCCAGGTTTTCAGCCTGTTAGAAAGTCCATTAGGAGGCTGAAAAGTGAAAAGTTCACTGTTTTCTTTTATTTTTATTTTTTTTATTCTGGCCATTTAGCCGGAGACAGAGAAAGCTCTAATGGAACTACGGTGCCTCTAGTGTTCCTGCTACCACCTAGTTATTGTAAAAGGCCTTCACTTTGTTTTATTGCTTTGTGATTCTCGGCTGTGATTTCTCCTCTTGTTCTGTAAATTGGGATCCAGTTCATCTCTGGTGCAGACCTCTCCAGACCCCCCGTCGTTTCTCCCAAACAGCTGGTGTGGTTGGTGAGTGTACGGCTCGTGACCTTGTACGCAAAATCGCCGGCGAGTTCAGGAGACGTAATCCAGCCCTTTGGTGATTTGGGCGTTGGTGACGTCTAGAAGTCTTGTGTTTTCAGATGTTTTCCTCCATCTAACCCTATCCTCTGCATCCTCTGCAACTTCATGTCCTCTCCTCTTTGGTCTTCCTCTAGACCTCCAGCCTGGCAGTTCCAACCCCGGCATCCTTCTACTGATATATTCACAATCTCTCCTCCGGACACGTCCAAACCACCTCAATCTGGCCTCTCTGACTTCATCTCCAAAACATCGAACATGGGTTGTCCTTCTGATGGACTCGTTCTTGATCCCGTCCATACTTGTCACTCCCAAAGAGAACCTCAACATCTTCAGCTCTGCCTCCTGTCTTTTCTTCAGTGCCGCTGTCTTAGAGAAGTCGTAGAACATCGCTGGTCTCACTGGTCTGTTCTCACCTGCGTTAGCTCAGGAGGTGTGACTGGACTCACCATCCCTCAAGCGCCGAAGCAAGCAGACATCAAAACCCGTCCCTGTCCTGGTACCCCAGATGGTGGAACGGACCTCCCACTGGCTGTCTGAACAGCTGAGTCTCTGCACTTCTCTACTTCTTCACCTCTTCATTTTGCCTTTTTTCTTTCATCTCCACCAATTTTTTTTTTTTTCTTTTCTTCACTTGATGGTATTCTCAGTCCCTGACCCAGTTAACTAGCAGGAGGATAAGCTTTGATAGAGACTACAAAGCATTTCTGTAAGTCGCTCCGGATAAAGCCTTTTGATAAATGTAATGTAAAAGTCTAGGACGTTGCCTACACAAGTGTGCGGAAATGATCTACTGTGTTCAAATAAATTTCTAATGAGATTTCATTATATTGCCAATACAGTACCTGCACAGTCCTGAGCGTGTTCACATTAATCACTGTACAGCAGGGTTAATTGAACTCTATGGCTTACACCCCGGTTATTCAGAAGTAGTTGATGCAGCACACCCTATTACTGGATTTTGTGAATTTCTTATTTTATGAAGAAATAAGATAATACTAAGTCAAGGTCAAAAAAATCATAATGAGTGTGTAGGATGTTTTATGACACGTTTTAATTTGGCAATTTTTTGTTGTTGTTGAATTAATAAACCAGTGCCAGTGTTTTCGATTAAGTGATGCGCTCTCGTGGAAGGAAAACATGACTTTTATCATTTGAAAAAGTTTAGCGTTTTATAAATCTGTCATTTATAGTAGCTGTAATGATTGTGTAAGATCCTGTACTTCTGCACATACTGTACACATACAAATACACGAAATCTGTCACTGTGACACTTTAAATATTCTACACACAGGAAAAAGCGAGTATCATATCCTATCCTGCCGCTGAGAGTCTGAAAACAAGCTTCCCTTAGCTGAGCTACACACATGGGCTGATGTAATAGAGTGTGTATCATTAGTTAGTCCATTTCAGAGATCATCAGCAAGGTGCCTGCATGGTGTATACACACGCACACACCCACACATACACACATGGCCACGGTCCATAAGAGCAAAAGACAAACCAAAAACACAACAGAAAAGTGCAACAAGAGCAAATTCCAACATCATGGTAAGCTGAAGTCGAGTTTGAAAAGTGAAAAAAAGTAAAGTCACTCGTTATTACAGTGAGCTTCGGGAACTCTTCATCCTGAATAATCTGGCTTCCTTCAAGCATTATGTCGGCGTAGCGCGGTTCAGCGCTCGTCTAAAATGAACTCGTACAGCGGCGGCCAAAACTCTGACACGCTACCAATCAATAATCGATTAATGATTACTAATTAACGAAAAGACATTTTTCCATAATGCAAGCTAATATGGGACTTGTTTGAAATAGCAAGGCACATCTCGTCACTCTGAGTTCGACGTTCATGGATCGGTTTCGCACTGACACGAGCTGAGGATCGAACTGAGGACCCCGAGGGCAACGAGGTGGAAACGCTGCCCGCTACACTATACAAAAACCTGAAATCATGGTTGTTATTAGATCACGTTAGTGTGATGTCGGATGTCACACACTTACATAATTCAATCTAGTAATTATAATTCTAATTTGTTAAAAATTATTTATTACAAAAAAATAAGATATTTACGTAAACAAGACAGACAATTTTTTTCTTAAATCTGACCTAAATCCTATTCCAGTTTGACATGACCATGTTGCCGTAGTGACTGACTGTTAGCTTAGTCAGGATTGTTCAAATAAACCTGCAGTTATTGTGCTTTTGATTTTACTGTCGCATTTATATTAATTAACTTATTTATTTCACGTATATGCTTCTAATTTGCTCATTTCTTCTGGGTTTTGTTATCCACTGGACACACACACACACACACACACACACACACACACACACACGGCCTCCCGTATTAATTAACACATTGTGTTTCTATAATGATGTTGTTCATTATATCACATCATCTGGAGCTCCGTGACAGATTAACCCCTCCTGAATGCACATCATCGCCGTCCTTGAACCGCGTTCGTGTCCAGCGGTTCAACTCTGCGGCGCGTAAGCTAATGAAATTTAAATAGCTTCACTAGCATAACACGCCGGCGGCGGCGCGTGGGTCCCGGTCTGGGCGACCTATTTATCTTCGGCTGGGTCTATTAGACCTTTCCTTTTCGAAAGAACGATTTCTCTCCATCCTCAGATTCACTTATGCTCTCTAATCTCCTCAGTCATTATGGGGTTTATGGCTGCGCATTAAACACCCTGCACCTAAACTAGAGGCAACTTTCTGGCGTGAAAAAACCCACAGAGCTGTACCGAACAGATCAATGGGAGGGCCGCGTTAAACTGACACGCTCTCGTATCTATTACAGACTGATCATCGGTCTTCATCAAGGAGAGAGAGAGAGAGAGAGAGAGAGAGAGAGAGAGAGAGAGAGAGGATTCCTGTGTGATGGAGTGGCGACCGGAAAGGCCCTCACTTTCGTTTTTTAATTTGTTTTTTTTACACATCATTTTAAAATAATATCTAAGAGACGGATTGAATTCGGTTTTTATCCACTAGACCGAAACCCTCACCATTTTTCTTCCATACACTGCACTGATCATTTTAGGCAAACGGTTTAATTTAGTCTCATCTGACCGGTGAGCACGCCTTCACACTGCTGCTGAGCGCTTCAGTAAACTTACAGTCTCAAAGACTTTTCTTTATGCCGGTATTGGAACGATAACGATACAGGACTCTCCTAATGGTGGGTGCACATACTTTCTGCCCATGACGCCTCAAACTGGTATAGTACTGTCGTTTCTCATTTCGCTTTGTTGTTGATGTCTTGGGATTCGGTTCTGCAAATTTTTTATCTCATTATTTGCATCAGTATGACATTTGAGGTACCTGTAAGCTGTTCGCATAAATCCAGACTGGAATCATTTTGAAATCAGATTGCTTTCATGCGCTACACTGAACCTGATTTCTGAAAATCTGGTCTGAACCAGATGTGGAGGTGGTTTGAAATCAGAATCAGATTGTACTTCTGAAGATGTGTCTCAGTCTGGACGCTCTACCAAACTGTCCATTACGTGACTCGCAAGTTCAAGTCCACATGATCACGTGATATGGGTTTGGATCCATGGTTGAAAAAAAGTGAGACACAAGAAAAGGAAATGGAAATAAATCATTATGGTTTTGTAGGCATCTAGTTAAGTTTTTCAAGTACACTTCATTATTGAATTCAGGTGTTTCAATCAGGCCCCTTATCCCCAGTGAACGGCGATCTTAATGCTTTAGCATACCAAGACATCTTGGACAATGCTATGCTTCTATGCAATAGTTTGTGGAAGGCCCATCATGACTCCGCCCCAGTGCACAAAGCGAGGACTATAAAGACACGGTTTGATGAGTTTGTTGTGGAAGAACTCGACCGGACCGAACACAGAGCCCTGACCTCAACCCCATCGAGTTCATCTTTAGGATGAACTGGACCGGAGATTGTGAACCGGGCCTTCTCGTCCAACATCAGTGTCTGACCTCATAAACGCTCTACAGAATGAATGGACACGAATTCACACAAACACTCCAACATCTTGTGGATGGCCTTCTAAGAAGAGTGGGAGCTGTTGGAGCTGCATATATATATATAGGAAATACATTTGTCCATATAATTTATGTAAAAGCTGCACCCTTGAAACAAGCGAGACTCTTGGCATCCAATCCGATCTGATCACTTTCGGTCAGACCTACTTTATAAGGCAGATCGAATTTGTCTGAACAAGGCCTTGATTGTTTGGAACTGGCCCCAAAGTCTTGGCTGTCTCCAAGGCAATAAGGTGCACCCCCTAACTAACTCCTAATTATTTCAAGTAGTAGAAGCTTATAAAAAGTCACCAGTCACCTTTAGTGTACTTTAGTTTGCATAAGAAACCGGAGTACTCGCAGAAAACCCACCAAACACGGGAAGAACATGCAACACACGGAGCCGAGGTGGGAATCGAACCCGGGCGCTGAAGGTGCGAGGCGACAGTGCTAACAACCACACCACCTGGCCTTGCTTTTACCATATGGGGCACAAATCTGCCTGTGAAGATTGTGAATAGTTTATGGTGCCACCGGTGGGATTATACAAGAATGTCACCATTTTACCAACTCGAAATAAAAAAAATATAGAGTCGTCAGGGTTTGTTTGTGGCGATATGTGAATTGCCATACCAGTCCTCCAATAACAATAGCATCACGCGTTCGACGGGGGCGCCAGAACAGTAAAGAAATTTCATAACCTGCTGTGAAATTCCATCATCATAATCATCATCTGTGTCCGATGTACTGGAGTGTGTAATTAACAGCAACAACTGCAACATGTGGTATATTTAACTGGGCGGTGATTTTAGGGCTTTTAGTTTTAGGTTGCTTTCAATTGAATGAGGATCTGGCAACCCTTTTAAGGCAACAGCATAGAAAGGTGATTTACAAAAGTGTTTCTAATAGTTATAATATTATAGATAGATAGATATACTCATCATCTATAGCTCTTTAGCATACATACACACAAACTAACGCCAATTAGCCTAATCTGCATGTTTTTGTGGGAGGAAACACACACATATATACACACACACAGACCCGACGAGGGAATCGAACCCAGGACCAGGAGGTGCAATGTGACATTGCTAACCACTAAGACACTGGGCTGCTATATCATATCATATCATATCATATCATAGTGTAGTTTAGTTGGTCATACTGGACTTTGTTTGATTTGCTTTTTGTTAATAACCCTACACACATAAATTTATGTGTGTGTGTGTGTGTGTGTGTGTGTGTGTGTGTGTGTGTGTGTATCGACATCGATATATATATATCGATATATATAACCTATAGCTGTGAATAGAGCAAATATTTATACAAGTTTTTCTTTTCCAAAAGTGTATATATATATATATATATATATATATATATATATATATATATATATATATTCGCTCTATTCACAGCTATAGGTTATATATATCGATATATATGGTAATATTCTAATAGTAATATGATAAAAATGATTAATGTTATATTAATATAATATACATCATATACATCATACTATTTTTCTTTTCCTCGAGTGTGTATACATTTATTTGACTCATAGTGCATGCCTGTGTGTTATATTATATTATATTATATTATATTATATTATATTATATTATAGGGTAGTGTAGGGTAGTGTAGTGGGTCATACAGGACTTTTTGTTAATAACCCTGTGTGTGTGTGTGTGTGTGTGTGTGTGTGTGTGTGTGTGTGTGTGTGTGTGCACACACTTTAGGAAAAGAAAAACTTGTATAAATATTTGAATTCTATTCACTGCTATAGGTTATATATCAATATATATGGTAATATTCTAATAATAATATGATTATTAATGTTATATTAATATAATAAACATCATAATATTTTTCTCTTCCTGACGTGTGCATACATTTATTTGGCTCACTCATAGTGCATGTCTGTGTGTTATATCATATCATATCACATCACATTATATTATTGTTGGTTATACTGGACTTTGTTGTTTGTTTGGCCTTTGTTCATACCCTTACAATAAAGATGGTTATTTAAAGATTTGCCATTTGTATTCTGTAACCACTTTCGTGTTTTTATGTCTAACTTTGCTGTAATATCACTAAGTTAAATAAGTGAACTGACAGACAGAGAGAGAGAGAGTGAGAGTGAGAGAGAGAGAGAGAGAGAGAGCCGAGGCAGAGACTCACCACTGTGTTCTTCATGGTGGATTTGACACTAAACCCCTCCGACTTCAGTTTGGGTTTCGGTCTCTCGAAACTTCTCATGTTTGCACACGGAGACACGGAGCACAGCGCCAGGGTGAAACCTGTGGAATAACTTTAATTACAATGAATCGGAGGCTTTCTAATCACTTTCTCTGCCCTGAACACTCTCACACCGCGCAGACTGTTTGCGTTGCTAAGGACACACTGCCGTCGCTATGCAACGGTCACAATAGAGCGACGGCACCTGCACCGGAACCGGAAGTCGGCGGTGATCGCGCTCGGTCACGTTTCATCTGATTTCAGGTCGCCGTTATTACGCTTTTATTTCCGGGTCGTGATGATACTGCGGAATTTTATACTTCAATGATTTCTTATTCCTGGTGATTTGTTTACTCGTGTACTTACTTATTCCCAGAATGAGCAAAACTAAACTAAAAGTAACTAAAACATTACATTATATGTATAACATTATGATGTAAATGTATTTAAATGTGTACATGTTAGGTTAGATATGTAAACTACACGTATATATAAACAAATAAAGAAAAGTTAACTGTTGTGTTATAATTGTGTTGCACCTCAAGGAATCACAATAAATATGCAATAATTCTTAATGTCCGAAAGTGTAAACTCACTCACTCACTCACTCACTCACTCATCATCATTACCGCTTAATCCTGTATTCAGAGTCGCAGGGGGGCCTGGAGCCTATCTGTCCCACTAGACTTAGGGCACAAGGCAGGGTACACCCTGGACAGGGTGCCAATCCATCGCAGGCCACACACACTCACACACTCACTCACACAACTACGGGCGATTTGGGAACGCCAGTTAACCTAACCTACATGTCTTTGGACTGTGGGAGGAAACCGGAGAACCCAGAGGAAACCCACCAAGCACTGAGACGGTAATCGAGCCTGGCTGGGGATCGAACCCGGACCCAGGAGGTGCAAGGCGACAGCGCTAACCACTACACCACTGTGTCGCCGAAAGTTTAAACTTTTAAATTTTATTCCGTTCTATTTGTAACAAAGGTCGCAAAGCAGCTTTACAGATTCTAAATATTTATGCAATTTAGAATTTGAAAAGCGTGTGTATATTATTTCATTTATGATTATATCATTAATGTAATATTTATTTATCTGAAAATTAGCATCCTACAACATTAGCAAATTCACCCAAAATGCCTTCAAATTAAATAGGCGAATTATATTATGCGTAGTTTCACTGTCACTTTCATGGCGTTCAATGCACAATTATTACTATTAACTGTGCAAAGAACAGCCGGAAAGTGACACCGAAAACTGCTGTCACGCTGTTTGACACACTTAAAATTGCACATCAAGGCTGACTGCAATTCACTTCCTTTCACTTACTAATTCCTTTTATAACTTGTGATCTATATGCTTGTTTTATGCCAGTATATTTAGTAGTTTTTTTTGTTCTTAGCATTCCACTAGTAACTTTTGGTGCCTACTGACAATATGTAAGATATACAAAGTGCAATCACATGTACAACTCTACAAATGTTTGTATTACTGTCTGCACAGGTTATTGTTATGTCTGCATTATGTGTATTTCGTACTTTTTCAGTTACAAAAATAATTTGAGTTTCATATTTCACTGGACTGTATGTAACAGTAAAATTTTAAAGCCAAATGGATCTTTAAAAAATTACATAACATTCAGTTAGACCTAACGATGATAAAGAACCAAAATCATTTGTTCTAGAACCTGAAAAGGAACATCATGAGTCTTGAAATAACAACAACAACAACAACAATAATAATAATAATAATAATAATAATTTCTTCAGTACTTTCTCCTGTTCACAAGGTAAAATCCATGTTCAGTCAGGTTAACAGCCAGTTTAAAACCTTCCACTTCCTTTTTTTTATGGGGGGGGGGGCGGTCATGATGAGGCTCCTCCCTGTTAGTTTGGATGCATTTTTTTTCTGTAAATTTGCAGACAGAATATTTCTGTAGACCTCTGAAGTCATTCTGTTGTATCACAATCAGTTACATCATCAATAAAGATTAGCGAGTTTGTTCCGGAAGCAACGCCATGACAATACGTCCTAATGTTTCTGTTATTCTGCCTAATCAAAAGTCCCACTTTGACTTGAACAACCCTTGTACACTTTTTGGATCATTAGCAAATCCATTTTTCCCTCCACACTTTTTATTGCCTTTTTGTAATCACTTTCCTAGAAGTTATTATTAGTCCCAGGTGCCAAGAGGAAACACTCAGTGCTATGAAGTGTTTAAACATGTAATGTAGCAAGGCACACCTGGTTCACCATGTTCCAATATTTTTGGTGACTTGACAAATGGTTGGGTTGATACAGAAGGTGGCATGTTAATATTAATTTAGATGAATTTCTATCCTTATAATTTCAGTCTTAGAATTAATTATTGATTTCTTTTTAAGAAATTTTGTTATTTTTGTTCCATTTGTCTTCTGTTTTCTGCTACAGATAAATGTGCGTTAAATGATCGCAGCCTATTTGTTATCTTCTGACATTTCGATTCTAATTTAGTTGATTTGCTGTAGCAAATGCAAACAAGCCTTTTGCCATACAGTGTGAGGGTAAAGTGCACATTCTGATTTCTCCTGTGTTTCTGGCTTTGCTCTCTTTTTCTTGTTTCTAAATTTACTGCCGTGTTTTGTTGCTCTTGCATTTTCGCTGTTGTTTTTTTTTTTTTTTTTTTTGCAAACGTCCTGCTGCGATTTAGCTTTTCAGCATTGTACATTCTGGTTTCTGTTGTGTGTTTGGTTGTCTTGAGAAGTTTTCTGTTTTGTGTTTTTGGTTTCATTGTTCAATTTTTCAAAAATTGCGTTTCTTATTTAGGTTTATTGTTGTTGAAATTTCTATTGCATTTTCGCAGTTTTTGTGATTCTTTCTACCCAAAATCACAATTTGTAAGACTTTAAGCAAACATTTCATCAACATCACGTCATTTGCACAAACGAAGATGGCGACGTCATGATGCTGAAACGTTCAGTCTAAAGGCTGATTAATACTTCTGCAGCAGGGCTACTCTGTAGGTCTCGTGTAGCCTCGTACCCGACACCTGACCCGCGCCTCCACTACAGACCACAACAACTGGGATTGGTCCGCCTGGTGGCATCACATTTCCGGCTTCTGCCACGCTTCCCTTTCTGACCTGCTTTCAGCATCATACTCACCCTGACGTATTATCAGCTGAATGATTGGAACAATTTTCAAACTTTCGTTTTGAGTAGAAAAAAAAAAAACACCGCATTTGTGAGATGAAGCCAAGATCAGATAAACTGTATATACTGAAGGCCACAGTCACTTCATTAGGATGTAATTATCTGGGGAATCCCAGGGGCACTGGGTCTGATACACCCTGGACTGGATGCCGGTCCATCGCAAAAACACACACACACACACACACACTCACACCCGGTCGCAGGAGCCTATCGCAGGGGATATCCTCAGGGTACTAGTAGGGCTCAAGCACATACACTCACGTACTACAGGCCATCTAGAGAGACCAGTTATCCTAATCTGCATGTCTTTGGATTGCCGGAGGAAACCGAAGTACCTGAGGAAATCCACCAAGCACGCGGAGAACATGCAAACTCCACACACACACAGACCCTGAGGCGGGAATCAAACCCTTGACCCTGGAAGTGCGAGGCCACAGTACTAACTATGATGCCGCTGCGTTACCGCGGCTGTAATTCTCGTTACTTTCATTTTAGATTAGGTTTTTCTGCTGAATAATCAGGCCATTGCTCTTTTCAGCCTTGTTTGCTGGATGAGGTTGCCAACATTATATACTTAATCCAAGTTGGCATCCCTGACAGGCCTAGCGTTTGTCTGCTAAGCCTGGTGAGAATACCATGGCACTTTATCATTCCGGTTTAACAGTGCGGCGATTGTAGCCTGCAGCATCCCCTCGCTTCACGTGCCTCTCTCTCTCTCTCTCTCTCTCTCTCTCTCTCTCTCTCTCGCTGTCTCTCTCTCGCTGTCTCTCTCTCTCTCTCTCTCTCTCTCTTTCTCTCTCTCTCTCTCTCTCTGCTCCTCTCTGTCTCTCTCTCTCTCTCTCTCTCTCTCTCGCTGTCTCTCTCTCTGTGTCTCTCTGCTCCTCTCTGTCTCTCTCTCTCTCTCTCTCTCTCTCTCTGGCTTTAGGCCACTGTTATCAATCTTCAGGCTTAGGCAATTTCTCTAAAAGCCCCTTGTTTTTTTTTTGTTTTTTTTTATGGCTCCGGAGAGGGAAGTGGAGGACAGTGGCCTAGCAAGATGTTGACAGGAGAAACTGCATGAAAAACAACCACAGGGAAAACAAAACAATGCTGCCTATAATATTATTGTGACAAAGGCATTTACAAGAACAAACTAACGTGAATAATTAACCTGGCAACTGGAATCTGCAATTCTGTCCGCAGCATGGCCGTCGTTTATCATCTTCCTCTTCATCATCATCATCACTTTGATCGCAGACCTGGACCTCATGTTTCTCATCTTGTCAATCTTCTTTGCGATGTCTCTCTCTCTCTCTCTCACACACACACACACACACACACACACGCACACACACACACACACACACACGCACACACACACACACACACACACACACCGAGGCAGCAATTAGATGGACATTAATGGAGTACAATGTGTTTGGACATCATTAGCACACACACACACACACGGACAGGCACACACTCACATATACACACACTTAGAGGCAGACAGAGAGCCAGAGCAGGATATGGACATACACAGTGGGAGTTAGAGCACACGCCTCCATGTGTCTGCCAATTACCAGGCCCCAAATGGCCCATTAGGATGGAGTGTGAGTGTGGCCCTGCTGGTGTGACATGCAGCACTGCTTTAGACACACACACACACACACACACACACACTCCTGCAGTCACCCTGAATGCAGAATGGCTCGGTTTTTGAAATGAAGGTGACAGCTCATTGCAACAACATTAAGGTAAGGCCATTGTCTCCAGTCACTGCTGAACTCATGTGAGTGAAAACAATATGGAGGAACTTTTAACCAATCAGATACTTCTCTGATACTCTGAGCTTCACACACAAAGAGTAAGTACATAAAAAGAATCACATTAATACACCTGTTGATTTAATCCGCATTTGCATGATGCTGTACCGAAAGTAAAGCCAACATCTGCAGATCATGTAAAGGATTTACAGCCCTTGTACAATCATGTACTGTATGTGTTATGTTTTCCATTCAAGCGAACTCATTAAGAAAGAGAAACTAAAGAGGATTCTTGTAGACGTACTGCACTGTACAACCCCAGGTATGCTGCAGCTTTGTAATGTAAAAAGGCACGTACAAGGTGTCATCCTTTCATTAACTGAAAAAAAAATATTTATTGCCAAGTTGCTACAGGATGAGAAAAATGTGCAAAAAATAATTCACGTCGTCTTGTCATTGATTCTTTTCCTAAAACAGTGCGAGTTCCGTTCGATCGACGCGCTAAACGCTGCCTGCATCTTCGTTAAAACCGTTAAAAATGATACAATACATACGTGATAACGTTGGCTAATGTTGAACATTTCGTCCCTTTTCCCCTCTCGTTAGAATAAAACCCTTCTCTCTGATCACACTCTAATTACTGTGTTTATTTAAAGGGCAGAGACTAAAAACACTGCACACTTCCAGCCCAGTCGACTGTGCAGTCTCGGGAGATCATCCAGATGGGCCCGAAACAGCACAGAAGGGTTCTGGGAAGTAATTAGCAGCCGAGAAATCCAAACACATTTAGACACCTTTCTGAAAAGTACAAACACTTATAATAGGCAAGAACGGAATAGAAAAGAAATAGAAACGGCTACAAAAAAACGTAGTAGTTTAGCCAAAAGTGAAACAAACTGCTGTGAAACAGTGAAGCGACGTACAGTTCAGCTGGACTAATATGTAAAAAAAAAAAAAGAAAAAAAGAAAAAAAGAAGAAGAAGACAGAGCTCGGTCGAGAGTCATAAATCAAGCCGATGGATGGATGAAATAACGCTGTGCTGAAGACATAACAGCTTCTTTAATCATCAAAAAGTCGGAATATGTTATTGACCTCAAGGTCGAGGGTTTGAGTCCCCTGGCTTGTCTCTCTGTGTGTTTGGTGTTTGCATGTTCTTCCTGTGGTTGGTGAGTTTCATCTGGGTGCCGTGTGGTGGCTTAGTGGTCAGCACTGTCGCCTTGCACCTCCAGGGTCCAGGTTCGATTCCCGTCCCCGCGCCCGTGTCTCCCAGTGCTTGGTGGGTTTCCTCCAGCAGTCCGAGGACATGCAGATTGGCATTTCCAAATTCCCTGTAGTGTGTGTTCCCTGCAATGGATTGGCATCCAGTGCCGCAGATCCCCTGGGAAAGGCTCCAGGCTTCCGGTGACCCTATGCAGGATAAGCCCTATAGAGAAAGCGGCTTTTTTTAACCTTTTAATGTTTTTTTCAACAAACACCTGCAACTAATCCGGGAAGCATCTGCTCACATCATCGCACAGCTACTGCATCTCCACCAGGTCATCCTCATCACTGCAAAGGCATCAAAACACAGGCACAACCCCCCCATCGCACAACCCCCCCCGCCCCCCCCCCCCCCATCGTCGTTTCCTCAGAACCCGAAGAACATACTTTAAGCAGCATTCCTCAAGACGCAACAACAAAGCCATGAATCAAAACTCCCAGAGCTTCTCAGACAGAACACTTGCCCCAGGAACGTGTTGAAAGAAACGGGGATCGTTAGATGTTCATCGTTTTCTGCACCCACAGTACATGCTTTAGCACCGGGTGAAACACTGACATTTCACTGATGAGCTCCTGGTTCTGGCTGGCAGCTATCTGATACATACCCCAGCCTGTGGCCCCTAAACCTCGGTACTGAATGAACTTTATCAATAATATATTAGAAGCTTTTTGAATCATCGACTCAGTCCTGAACAAGCAGGACCTCTTGCTGCGGCGGCTCGGGGTTCATTTGGCCAGGTATGCTGCTATAAAACTCCCTAATTGAGCCTCAGATGTGGACTATAAATATCTTCTATCACAAGCTGTAGCAGGTAAATAACGTAGATACTGTATACTGTTCATTTGCCTTTAATACTCCAAACATGAGTGATTATGGACTCTTGGAAACAATGAACATTTTCACTCCACTCGAGGTTTAGCCAGGTTAAGGTGATTTTCCGCGGACTGGATGTTGTAATATCGCCACTGTGCTTAGCTTTATTGTCGGGTGGGAGGTGTCGAACTCAGAGACGAGGTCGGATGCTATACAGAGTTCATCACCACCTACATCCTTATTAGCGAATATAGCAAAAGTTGCACTAGTAGTAAAGAACTTGTGTTTTATACAAATTCCTTTTATACAGTACGACGGATATGAATCGGATGAGGCAACTGGCACATATGGGTAGGGTTTTGGAAATTTGCGAATAAGCAAAGAGGATTTCTGGAACAATCCTGAAATACAGACAGGAGTACAAATCGAATGAGACACCGGGCACTGCGCATGGCACTGTGGGCACATGGCACCATGCACATGTGCACATTCCCACCCAGGCCAAATTAGCATAGCATTGCCGCACGACCAGTGTTATCATATTATCCAAGTTAGGTCCAATTAATTAAATCATGTTCCACTGTTTATAATAATGAAAAAGCATTAAACGACAGGTGTTCGAGTCGAACTGGGATTGTTGATAACAGAACACATTTCTGAGAGTAAAAACTCCCTTCATTTCTCTATATAATCCCCTGCTACACTAACGCTCACACCCCAGTGTCTCACTAGTGCCTGGATACAATCAAGTTTTCTCAGTGTACGCCGGAGACATGATCAGGCTGCCTGATTGATTCACATCCGAAACGCCGGCCTCCCAGGAACTCCTGTAATGACCTTTTCAAGCATGTGGCTTTAAGGGCTTGGAGCGAGGTCAGGACTGTACGGGGGACGTGGCAATAACTCCCGGTTGAGTTCCTGTAATGTGTAAGCGGTGCTGATGAATGATTTGTGTGTTGAGTTCTCACAGACAGATGGGCATTTAAAAATTATTGCATTTATGCCTTCATTCACCAGAAATTCAATGATGAATTTCACAATGATGAGGCCTGGATTGTCTTCAACGCCTCTTGTATAAATAATTTGCATAAATGTGCACACCCCTTAACTAAAACCGTTTTAAATAAAAGTTTTGCTTCTTGTATTGACTTTGGGTATATATTTTTCGTTGGACAATTTTATTCTGTTCTTCCATGGAAAAATGATCTACAGTAAATCTATCAGAATGTACAGTAAGGCTGCTCAGCCCTCTTCAAATCCTTCCATGCGATTTCAACAAGATTTAGGTGTGGGCTCGAACCTGGCGGCTCGGAAACAATGATTTTCTTCTTTCGTTTCTGAAGCTGTTTTGTTGTTGACTTGCACTTGTGCTTCAGATCGTTTCAGGCTGAAAACTGAGATTTCTGCAGGTTTTATGCCAAAATTGATTGTTGCCGTATATGGAGCTGTCTGTGATTCCCTCTATCTTGACTAGCAGCCCCAATAGCATGATGCTGACACCACCATGCTTCACCGTGGGTATAGTCTTATCTGGGTGATGAACTGTCTTGTTTGTGCTCCATAATCTTTTTTATTATTATTATTATACCAAAAGGTTTTTACCTAAGGCTCATCAGATCATCACACTTTTTTATTGCCAAAAGATTTGCTTGGATGTTTATTTGTCAGAAAGCTCTTCCATCAAGGCGACCTACTCCATTATCGCAAACCTGAAGAATAAGACAGATTGTCACGTTCTTACGCGCTGTATAGTCCTTGCCAGACAATCCTGCACCTCTTTTATTGCTGCTAAAAGTCTCTTAACAGCCTTTTGGGTAAGTTTTCATCTTGTCCTTTCATCAAGCTTGAAGGCACGTCCTGTTCTTTTCTCAGACTTCTTGATGATGGCCTTCCCGTGATTCATCTAATATTTTTCTTTTAATCGATACTGTTTGACAATGAGATCCTGTACAAGCTCTTTGGAGACCACATGGCTTCAGAAGTCACATGAAACCAAGACGATGTTAAGAAACGCCTCCATTAGGCTTAATTAATGACGGATAAACGTACTGTATTTTAACAACGATGTGTAGACCTTTTATATCCACTATACAGTATATGAACACTTCTGCTGCAGGTTTCTCTGTTACATACAGACGTACAGTCTATGGTCTACGCTAAGTGTAATTAGCATAGCATCTTTCAAAGTGTACCCGTTTCCAGAAGTGTACCAGATGGCCTTTATTATAATCATCACACCTCCTTACTCCCTAGTGTAGACGAGAGACTTGATGAACATCATTTCAAAAACTTCACAGATTGGGGATTCTCTCTGTCTGATGGCAATCAACAACAACAACAACAACAACAACAAAAAAATCACACACACTGTTTTTTTTTTTTTAAGCAGCCTTTATTCATCTTCCTTTTATTCTGTCTCTGAGCTCTCATTCTGTTTTCTTTCTGATTGCTCGCTTGATGTCTGATCCACCCATGCATGTAGGGGGGGAAAAAAGTCTGTCTGGTGTTCAGATGCTTGTCAGAAGCAGACTGTCATCCTGCATGCTTTAGAGCAGTGATGCACCCTTGTGTCTGCTCCCTGCTGTAATAATGCTCCAGACACCACATGGCTCGGAAGATAATCTAATCTCTGGGCCAATCCGTGTGTGACTGGGTGAAAATGGCAGCCTTGGCGGATTTCTCTGCCAGCTCATTTCTGTTATTGGGTTCGGGGAATTATACATCTTTCAAACACAGGTTTCAATTGAGTAATGCTGCTGGTTTTGGTGCATTAATGTATAAGCATAGCTGAAGTATAAGCTTCATGAGATCTTTTATTTTTATTGTTAGGCCATCATTATCATACTGTAGGCCAAGGTTTCGAATGGTCCACACTTTCACCATCATCCAGAGATCCTGTGTCTCCTCACAACACTCAGAAGGGCATGGGATCTTGCCCCAATCCCCAACAGTGGCAACCTGGCACAAGTGGAGCTCAAACCCCTGACCATCCTATTAGTAACCCAGAACCTCCACCACCTGAGCCACCACCGCCCCATGTGACCTATTCGGAATGTGTTATTTTATTACGTTTCCATAGTAACCTGTGATATACTGTATTATTGTAAACTACTTACTTATCTTTCCTCGTGTTGCTAAAATCTATGCTAGTGGTTAGTAGGATGTAAAGATACAGTATATTAACATGTCATGAAGGTTTTGGAGAGACTAGTCCCTCAAGCCGGCTCTTTTCTGGATCCCCAGGTAGGCGTAAAGGATGCTGTCGGGTATCCCCTGCACCAGTTTTAGATTTGTGGAGAACCAACTGCTTCTCAATGTAGCCAAGACTAACAAGATGGTGATGGGCTTAAGGAGGAGGAGCATCACAGCCAGCACCATTATCATCATGGGTCGCGACGTTAAGCAGGTGTCCATTGGTGTCCATTGGTGAACTGGAAGGACAAAACAGAGGCTGTGTAGAGGAACGGGATGGGTGGACTCAGGTCTGTAGCCAGGACTGCCTTGGAGACGGCAACAGAGCTGGAGATGCAATAATAAAAAATAAAAAAAAACATCAACAACCTAATAAAGAAGCCAGGCTCAGTCGTGAAGTCTGGAGGATCTTGAGATGGTGGTGGAAAAGAAGACACTCAATAAACGACATCTCATCCCAGACCTATAGGCTAAACAGCGGAGCACCTTAGGTAGAAGATTCATCAGCTTTGCTGTAGAAAGAAGCAGTGAAGGAGGTCGACTGAACCAACAGTGATCATGCTGGACAGGAGCTCATCACTATCCCGGGACAATAATTAAACTTCACCAACATCAGTATTCATATCTACAGTATATGCACGTCCATGTTGCTGCCACTATTTTATCCCCTTTCTTCTTTTATCATATTCATTCTATATAATAGTGTATATCTCTTTTAGTTTAGTTTAGTTTAGTCTGTCTATCTATGGCATGGTTTAGCTGAAAGCAACATACAGTATGGGGGCTTTCAGAAGCCTGCTTCCTCAGGATAATTTTAGTTCCAAAAATATGTTTAAACAATAAAATTTCCTCTCTAATCAAATCTAAAAAAATTTTTTTTTATTTTTATGAACAACTGAATTTGATCACAGCACTTAATTTCATTTATGCTCGTCATCCAGATTATACAGTCAGGTCCAGACATGTGTTAATAATAATAATAATAATAATAATAATAATAATAATAATAATAATTTATGCAAACTCCAGGATCACGCATGTTTTAAAGTGAGCGATATCCAATTCAATTCCATTTTATTTGTATAGCGCTTTTAACAATTGACATTGTCGCAAAGCAGCGTACATTTGAACCATTTTAGCATGTTAGCCTTGGGGCAACTTTCCACTATACTTGAAAGCGGGAAATACAGTCCAGGGCCATTCTAAACTGCCTAATTTAGCATTATTTACTGCATCCTGAAAGAGATTCAAGGTAGTATGTCTGAAGGGTATGGATTTAATTAGCATGAATTAGCATGTTTTCACCACTGCGACTAACAATAAAAACCTTTTTCCAGGCGCATTTCATGAGAAATCAGGAATTACAATAACACTTACTCTGTGTACCGTATGCCTCAAGTTTCAGATCTGAACTCGGCAGCAAAACAGTAGCACTCTAAGTAAAACTCTTTAATCGATTAAGGTTGATTGTGGCTCATTGCAGCAGCAGATGTAATAAAGTGAATAGAATTTTAAAAGTAAAGCTAAAAAAAAAAAATTTAATATAAAAATATTTTGTTTTTTTTGTATGATTTTTTTGTGAAAGTGTGTATGTACTGTATATGTGTGTGTGTGTGTGTGTGTGTCTGGACATGCTTGATCATGACTGGATTTTCCTCTGGGGATCTCTACTGTCCATCCCCTATTATTAACTCATAGCGGGGACTCTTTTTTGCAGGCCACACACCCACACACACACACACACACACCTGCTTTCCATCGGGCTGAGTAAAAAAAAAAAAAAACCCACGAGCGCAGTGTCCCCCTCCGCACCGAGGCTGGTTCGTTGTTTTAAGGGATTGAGGGATCCAAATGAAATTGCTAATTAATTTCAACGATGTTTGTTAACAGGAGAACCAGCCATTTGGTTCCAGCTCCTGATGCAGAGAGGGCAGATGTTGCAGAAATCAGGCTTAATCGTTAATTAGCGCGGCTAGCAGACTGCAGGCGCTCTGTCATCTGCTCTTAAATGCCAACATCGACATGCTGTGCGTTCCGCCTGTACGACTGGCATGTTTTGCCTCTATGTATTTTAATTGATTCATGGATATGGCTACATTCTGAATACTACCAACAGTAACAGTACACATAAGTGATGTGTATTTTATAACTGGACTGGACCAGGATGCCTATCACAGGGGACTCGGGGGACGAGGCGAGGTACACCACCGCAGGGCACAATCGCTCACACGCTAAGAGGCGCTTGGGAACGACAATTAGCCTAATCTGCACGTCTTTGAACTGTGGGAGGAAACCGGAGTACCCTGAGGAAACCCGACCAAGCACGGGGAGAACTCTTCAAAACATCTTCAAAACCTTTCTTAAGCACTGAAAGGATGGAAGTCGATAGATTTGTCGCTAGAGTCATTTTCTTTAATAGTCCCCAAGCTTGCCTGAAAGCGTCTCAGCTCCAGGGTTCCCGGTTCGATCCTGAGCTCAGGTTACTGTCCAGATTTCATTTCGCATCTTCTTCACTGCAGGGGTCGCGTCCAGGTTCTCAGGTTTCCTCCGACCCAACCCCCCCCCCCCTCCCCCCCCCCCCCAAAAAAAAAAGAAAGAATTGTTTTTTTTTTTTTTAATGACTTCTTTAAAATTCTCTGAAAAACGTCATAATTTTTCTTCCTCTTCACTGTCATGGAGACTTTTTATTCATGTAGATGGTGACACACTAGAGGATGCAGATGTTGAACCGTGCAGCACGTCTCAATAGTTCTCGATTGTTTCTGTATCCTCTTTTATTATTCCTCATTCTTAAATGCATTTTGTCTTTGTTCTCCGTTAGCATTACAGTGCAACGTAACTTCAAAAAACTCCATTCTGATAACATGTCCTCAATTCAATTAAAAAAAAAAAACCTTATTTATCCCCGGGGGGCAATTTAAGGCACATAGAGTAGTACAGAAAGACATTAACCACAAACATTTATACTGTACATCAAGATGTTTAGAAGGAATGAGGTGGCATCAGTAGAGAATAAAATAACATAAAATAAAAGTGTTGTAATGATAATAAATGGAATTAGTCTGTGCAAAACAATTAGTGCTGCAGGTAAACAACTGTATAAATAGCTAATGGGGCAAAAAGAAAAAGACCAAAAAAGCAGAAGAAAGAAGAAGAAGGTCACATAGATGGTGTTAAAAAATTACTATGCATAGATTAATACATTTCAAATTAAATTGAGAATATTATTGTGCAGTATGTAAACATTGGTGTATAGCAGCAACTGGAAACATTACTGGAAAATAATAAAAAACCATTTCTGAGCATAAATGAACGAATGAATTTTATCTCTTGATATCTACTACAGTTCTTCTGCTGCTCTTTCAAAGTACAATCTTTCGTACTTTTTAAATTGAGCTGGACTGCAGCTTATACACTCGATTTCCGTGCTTGTGCCAGTCTGTTATTTTCTGTTTTCCCGTCGTATCTGGCTAAGATATGAAACCTGCAGATTTTGCGATTGCTGCGCGAAACCGGAGCGGGACGGTCCTCCGATATCGTCGAACAGTGACGAGAGAGGAAGTCTCGTAGAATAACTGGAGAAATTGCGGTGGTGGAAATTGTCTGGCAATCGCTGTGAAGCTGGAGAGAGGCGCAAATGGCACCCGTAGTGTCAATAAGTGCACAACGAGGTGAAACGGGCAGCTTTCACAGGCACTCAACAGCCATTACGGAGCTGTGCGGAACAAACCCATTTTTCTGCCAAAATACAGGCGGAAAGCTGTTCGGCTGGATGGATTGTCTCGTCTTGCTTGGCATAAGGTTGCCGCCTGAGGTGCACTACAAATATTTCATTTTTATCCCTCAGTTCTTTTAAAAGCTTTTTTTTTTTTTTTTTTTTTCAAAGATCGTGCCAGTGCACAGGTTCTTGTGTTCATGTTGCGGTTGCATATTTAATGCTAGACCTCCTCATGACCCTGAATGTCACTCATCATCACAGTCTGACCAGCGGGCATGGACCGACTGTTTAATAAAATGGCATCGTAGATGTTTTATTGTAAATACAGGTTTTTTATTCCCAACGTTCATTCATTCATTTATTCATCTTACTTCTGTTCAGTTTGATCCCAGGATCTGCATCTTACCCCTAAAATATTGAGTGGGAACAAATCTTGGATGGACCAAGGATGTTACACACCTTGGGGCATTTTAGGGAAGCCAAAAGTTCCACCCCGGTCTATAATTGAAATGAAAACAGAACATAAAATTTTAATAAATTTACAGAGTATATTAAGCTAGAGGTGGAAATGCATGCCGGAAATATACTGTACATCAGCAGTCAGACCAAAAATAATAAACAGACGGCCTGAGTAACTGAAAAAGGAGAAAATAACTGTAGCAGTAAAAGTACACGAACAAACAAATGACAAACTGCTTCTCTTTATGAATAACAGTGAGACAAGCATCCAACATCCATGTCAAACAAATCCACGAATCACGATAACACAAAGTCAAATAATTTTGCAAAACAAGAGAAAACAAGCCAAATCAAACACTTACAAAAAAATCAAGACGAACAAATCCACAAATCAAGTCAAAGGAATCTAGAAGACAAGTCAAACAAATTCCAAAAAAAAAACAACAAGACAAAGAAAATCAAACAAATCAAAGTCTGACACTTTCAGACAAAACAAAACAAACAAAAAATAAACAAATCCAGAAATAAAGATAAGAGCAGGTTAAACAAATAAAAAAGACAAAATAAGTCAAGACAAAGTCAAACCTATGTATCTACAAAATAAGACAAATCAAATAAATCCAAAAACAAAACGAATCCACCAACAACTCGAGGACATCCACAAAAATGGCAAATCAAAGTCAAACAAATGTATAAAACAAGACAAAATAATCCACAAATCAAGTCAACACAAAGTCAAACAAATACAAAAACAAAAAAGACAGACCAAATCAAGAAATCAAGATAACAGAAAGTTAAACAAATCCAAAAAAAAAAAAAAAAAACCAGACAAAACAAAATTGAACAATCCCATAAACCAAGCCAATGAAGACGAAATAAGTCGAACAAATAACACAAACAACAACGTGTGAAGAATATCATCACACAGACTGATAGACAACCATGTGTTAAACATCAGACAGACCGCAAGCTGAACTCAGGCTAGAATCAGAGAGCCTGGAGCCATGAAGCAGCGACTCCACCCGCGGCGCAGCGCCACCATGCTGGGAATCATTTCATGAAATGAATATTTGCTCTGTTTGAGCACACGGATAAATCCACACATCGCTATAGGCCTCTTACCAGTTTTGCGTAATGTAACAGTTGCTTTGCCATAAAACATGAGCTGAGGAACAGCTACCGAGCCAGAGACAAGCAGCACGTCCACAGTTTCAGAAAGTTTCAGTTTTCGATAAGAATTGGGTTTTTTAATTTGCACTTGTGTTTTTGATTATTTAATATCAGTCTAGGCAAGGTGAGACACTTACAGTTTATTTATATCAGTGCCGTTCACACACAGTGCAGTGCCCTGTAAGCATCAGATTAATATCAGAATAAGTCCATGGGCTCTGGTTCCCTTCTATTTATAACCAGTATATCAATGTCGCTGGAATTATAGTAGATTTATTTCAAAGGATGCCATAAGTATTTTTGAAAAAAAAAAACAAAAAAACACAAACACTAGTGGCGGTATGACGGCACAGCAGGAAGCTCAAACACCTCGCAGCTTAATACTCACACAGGTTTCATCAAAGTCCCACGTAAGTGGACTGGAAAAGTTATGAAGGATTATGGGTAAAGTTAGCAGCAGCCGAGTGATTTTTTTCTCCAGATTCACCCTGACCCTGACCATGATAAGGCAGTCAAGATGAATAAATGAAGTAATGAACCATGAACGCTAAACTACCCCATTTCCACCCTACCTGCTAACAAAATCACTCTTTTTTTTTGTCTCCAAATAGAGCATATTTACAGGATGTATTTTTTTTTATGTGGAGTCGAGAGAAGCAATCCACCAACAACTCAAGGAAAAAAAAAATAACACAACAACTCAAGGTTTAAAAAAGATAAAAACCATAGGAAATTTTATAATGCCACCCTAGTAGTTTGATGCTACAGTACCTGTACCATGGTATATAGTGGCATGGCATTTTTGACAGTAAAATGGTACTTATTTGCTGATACAGTACATGCACCACACTACCATGGTACATAATTTGGTATAACGGTTCATGTACTATAGCATAGTAACTGGATCTACAGTAGCATGTAGCGTAGTGATGTACTGTCAAAAAGTTATTGTTTATGTTTATGTAGCACAATGTTAATATTTATGTACTGTATTATATAAACGTGAATTAAATACCATAGTACACTTTTAATATTTCATGCAGTAATACAGTGCTACGTCAGTATACGAATTTGAGGTGAATTTAAGGAATTTACGAGTCCTTATGTGAGATTTTGTATTGTGAAACGCATTGTCTCATAGGAAATAATGTAAATGCAGATAATCCGTTCCAGACACCCAAAAATATTACCAATATTACCAATTTCCAACACTATAAGCATATTTTTGCATATAAGAACAATCTAAACATTTAACAAATAAGGTAATGTAAATATAAAATAAATAGACATTAAACCTCACTTAACATTAATTTATGATTCCTCTCGGCACCGGCTGCTTTAACAACCAAACCGCAAGCGGCTCCCTTTTCTTCTTGCTATACCGTGCTTAATAACATTCTTGGGAGCCATGGTGCTGTGTCTTTACTAAATCTTGCACAAAATGCAAAATGCTCCCTACCTGGCTTTACACTGACACAAACAACATCAGTCAACATCAGTGGCTCCCGGATGTACTCGCAACTTACAGTAGGCTGCGTTCGAGTTCAGCTCAGTTCGTCAAATTTCTTGCAGAATTTCCGTTTTTAAGCTAAAAATTCCTGAGATGGGGCGTTCGTATGCAGAGGTACCACTGTGGGGGTACTGCCTTTACTATACCATAACAGTAGTATGTACTAACATATCTAATATGGTACAGTGTGTAACATGCCGTATTAGATACCTGCTGAACTTTGGTGGCCACTGTGGTACCCAATAAGTACCATGGTATTTACCAATGTATTGTGGCACACACCATAGTACCTGCCCTGGTACTACTGTATATACAGTCCTATAGTGCCTAACATGGTACGGTCTCAGTTTCTTTCCACATCCCATTCGAGTATATGCACCGGGTACTCTACTGACTCCTACCGCCGCCTTAACAGTGTGGTATTCTTGCTCAATGACTTGAATGAAGCAGTTTATTAAAGATGAATGTAGTAAATGAATGAACAAAGAGACATCATGTATTTCGAATCCAATCCACACTCAGACCCTTTCCTCTTTCCGGCGCTGCATGTTTTTCGTATCGTACCCAACTCTTTCTGCCTGTTTTAATATGCTCCTGGCTCTGTCTCTCAGCACGGGCTGCTGGGTAATGTGCATTTCTGTCTTATTAGAAGATCCCCCCCTAACCCCCCCCCCCCCCCCCCCCCCCCCCCCCCGAGGGAGGAGGTGTCACTGAACATCACAGGAATCTATTTAAAGCTCAGGTTGGCACTCATTTGCTGAAATAACTACAGCCGGAACGAGTTTTTAACTACAGCGCACTCTACCTCTCATTAAAACTACAGTCTCAGGCGGTGATCTCAGCGGCTGCCTGTGTACAAACGCCGGCAAACTGATTTGCTAACAGGACCCACAGAGAAGTGCGACTTTCAACTACAGGATTATTGATTTCCAACTGGAGGTGCGAGTGTTAAATTTGCGCAAATTCGTCCCTGCAATTTGAAAAATTAGCCGCCATCTTCTGAGGGTTCCTTCTTTGTCGTTGATGTTAAAGATGATGTAATAAAAGTAAGTTGAGCATTCGCACCTGTGACGCTAACAGCATTATAAAGCTAACTTGTTCTCTTTACCATATGACCCTCGTCACTCATCTACACTAATTTGTTTTCCATTTTAATTTCGATCGTGTATTGCGCAGGTTCTTGAGTCATCTTGCTAATTTGCTTTACACACAAGCGTGGCAAGATCCAAGCTCGCCGAAGGCCACAGTACGGTCTCTCTCTCTCTCTCTCTCTCTCTCTCTCTCGCTCGCTTTCATGTTATTCTGGCTTTCTCTACGAATACAAACCAGCGTTTTCATCTCAACGCCTTCACCTTCTTGTTCCTGTTGCTCCTTGTTTCTGTAACGGTACAACAAAGTGGTTTTCTTGTGGGAAAATAAAGTGTAGTTTTACACTACAGTAATTTATCAGTGGTAGCTTCTCTTTATTAAGCACACATTGTATGTCTTATCTTTTTATACTGTAGTTACAGTTAATGCTGCAGAACATCCACAATAATTAATACTTACAATAAAACAGATGTTCCTTTCCCAGCTCTCCTTTTTTCTCCGTTGAAGATGAGACAACAAATAAATCGCAGCTTGTTATTCTATTAAATAAATAAATAAATAAATTAATTAATTCATTAATTAACTCCCATGGCAGGAAACCTACAGTTTTACATCATAAACAATAAAACTCTTTACAAATAACTTTAAAAGCCTGTTGATATAGATAAAGTATAAGGATAAGTGTATTAATATAAACCTAACCTTGTGACAAATCAGAATTGAGAATTCAACAGCACTATACAGAATAGACCTTTTGCACCCGATGTCACAATGTGTGGCCCCGCCCATTTCTGGACAGCAAAATGGATGATACTTGTCAGATGCCGGTGCCAAAATTAACACACAAAGCCAGTCACAGAAGCACTTTTGAGGAAGAGCACACATCTGATAATGTTACGTCATCTTGGACAACACGCTATCTCTGCAGTAATCGCTTCTAAGTCGCCTCTGAACCGTCCATGTGCTTCTGTTTACAGCTAGCATGAGCCACAAAGCTAACTTCCATCTAACACAAGGCTGAATCCCAAATCCCTTTCTAACCCCTGATCAAGGGCACTACTTGCTGTGTTGAACAAGGGATTGTACACCCTACATAGCCCACTAGCTTTCCATTTAGCACTATTTGAGATGTAGTTAGCTATAACTGTTAATTAGCTATTAATTAGAAAGCTTGAAATGCTTTTTACGTTATATCATTTTATGAAGCTTGAAGCACAGCATTTTCCACAGCATTGTCTCATTTGCAACAGAAGCACTGATTGAGCTAACGCTAATGCTAACAAACGCCACCAAATTCAGGTGGAATCACATATTTGTCCAGTGTGTGAGATAATCACATTATGACAATGATTCATAGTTATCAGCTGCAAATTATTCTCCTTATGAAAATACCATATACAGAAGCCTAATGTCGGTTAACCCCGATTCTGCCGTCCGCTGATGTGACTGACATCATGGTAGGAGGAGATAGTCGTGAGAAAGCATACACCAAAGAGACCTATTCACCGGACTCGGCCTCCGTGGCCCTCTTATAGGCCGTGGATGATAGCGAGATGTTAGACAATTATCTACCGTTCCATGTCCAGGCCTGGTGAGTTACGGCGCCCCGCCCCATCCCGGGGACACAGCGGAGCTGTCCGTGGTTCCGAGTACTCGCGGGGTTCGTCCGATGTAGAGAGGCGCTGGCTATCTGCCCGCCGTCACAATATGTTTTATAAAAACCTTTCAGCTTTATCCTTTATATGAAAAATAATCCATAATGTAAAGTTATGAAATATGAAAAGTTAGTTGTAGGATCCAGAGCAATCATAACATTGACTGACACCTTCGCCTGCATTTGCATTAATTTCCCTTCATCAATATTTCTTCAGCATGTGGAAAATAATCCTAGGTTTCAATCCTCATAACCATCATAATTTAGAGCCGCCTCATTTGTTTTACTTCACCCATATGTCTTGTTCTTTTTTCCCCTACTTTAATGTGTTTTATTAGCATGACTGACTTGCAATATTGCTAAAACAATTACTAGTATTAAAAATCCTACTGCTCATAAAAATAACCGTGTCCTTATAAATAAATAACCGTTGTGTATATTATGCATACGCACCAATACATATTCATATACAGTTTAAAAAAAAGAATACAGACACTAGCCTCAAGTGTGTGGCAATTAAAATGCACCAAGGCGAGCATACTGAGTTATTGGGTTAGAGTATTATTCATGTGTTTATATGAAGTTTTTTTTTTTTTTTTTAAGTAATCTATTGCTTAGTTGTTTGTGTGCGTTTGTGTTAGTGTGTTTTGCCTAATACGCTATGAGATTTATTTACCGTGGAGATTTATTGTGAACTAGAAAAAAAAAAAGCACTCAGTCATGTTGCCTGTATTAATAATGCCACTTCTTTGTCTTGTCCACTTTTAAATGTTTCCATCTGTTAGGAACCTCCACTAGAGGTCACTGTTCTTGTCTGTCTTTTGTAGTTTTGTTGGCCGACTCAGTTTCCCAGAAGGCACCTCGGTCAGGTGATGAGGGCTCACCTGAACCGAGGTGGCTCATTAAAGTTTCTATAAATAGCAGTTTGTTCTTTGTTCTTGTGTTCTGTTTCCTTTTTAGGTCAGTACTAACCTGGTTAGCCACTAACTCCCTTAGCTACTAACCCGGTTAGGTCAGCATCCAGCGTCCCCATATTCCAGATAGCTACTAACCCAATTAACCACTAACCCAGCCAGTCTAGTCCCTGAGTCCCTGTCTAGCCCTGTCTCTAGTCTCTGTTCCCCTGGTCCTGTCTCCAGTCCTGTCTTTAGTCTGTATCCCTGGTCCTGTATCTAGTCTCCAGTCCTGTCTCTCCAGTCCTGTCTCTCCAGTCTCGTCTCTAGTTCCCCTATGTGTCTTTAGTTAGCTCCAGCTCCATGTTTCCCTGCGTCAGCTCCTAGTCCCTGTGTATGTTTCCTTATCCCTGATTAACTGCGTTAGCGCTCAGTTCCTTCTGTCAGTTCCCCTGTATCAGCTCCTAGCTCCTGTATCAGCTCCTGGTTTCCTTGTCAGCTCCTGTTGTGTGTAGCCCTAAGCCCTAGTTTTAGTTTGAGTTTGTGGTTTCTTTGTTTGTTTGTGTCTGTTTTGGAGTTTTTGTAAATAAAAGGACACTTTATGTTTACCTGCCCCTCTGCCTTCATGCCTACCATATATGCCCACGGCAACTACATCAGCCGGTCTAGCCAGCCACTACCACCAGCTAGACCCATGACACCATCTTAATTTTGGCCTGGGTTGTTTGTAAACAATATCACACTCGAGGTCATGCTGTTGTACAGAATATCATCACAGCTGAAATGAAGTCTTAGGCACGAAGGCACAGCCGGGTACTGAAGAGATCACAGCCGTGCAGATATTCAGTACAACAGCACGACCTCGAGTGTGATATCGCTTTTATACAACAATTTCACGAACACCGTTTATTATCAACGGATTATGATTTGTTTCTTTATTTAACAGTTATTTTGCTCCGCCCACACATATCCATGTTGCCTGATCTGACTAACTAGCCGAGACCAGTGGAGCTGGTGACCGACAGTTAGCGAGCGACCGTTAGTGTAATTAACAGGAGGTGAGAGTCGTGTTAAACTCTCAGCGGTTCTCTGTAGCCAACAGGTGAGGAGAATAAACCATGGAGGTGGTGGACAGTGCTGAGAAACTCACCAGATTTACTTTATATTTCACCTTATTACTGTACACTTTAGAATATCATCTCGGTTAACTTCTGGGTTCTGGGGTCGAATACCAAATAGCGTTAAATGGAAAGCTAGTGCACTATGTAGGGTGTACAATCCCTTGTTCCACACACTAAGTATAAATATACCCCTTGATCAGGGGTTAGAGAGGAATTTGGGATTAAGCCTTGTGTTACAAGCTAGTTAGCTTTGTAGCTAAGCGTTAGCCGTGAACAGAACGACACGGACGGTTCACTAAGGTTCACTTCGGGCGAATACTAAGGATGATGTTAGAACACCTGTGACGTAGCGTGTTACATATTGTTAAATGTCCCACATTTACAATTGAGCATTTGGCAGACATCCTTATTCAGAGCAACTTACATTTTATCTTCTTTTTTCCAAAGGGATAAGAACCATGCTCAAGGGCCCAACAATGGTTGTTACTGAGGTTTGAACCTGGGTCCTTCCAATCAGTAGTCTAATGCCTTAACCACTGAGCCCCCAGTGCTGTTATGCTCTATATAGTCACTTGTGAAACACCAATTGTCCAATCAGATTACTTAGTCGGAACTAACTGTTGTATAATTTGTATTAGACAATCAGTAAAATCTGATTTTTTTTTTTTTCCTCATCACTCAAGACAAAGACTAATTCAAGATATCACAATTTTTAGTTTGCTTTATTAGAGCAGGTAAAAATATCAGCAAGTAATACATCGTATTGTAGTACAGCTAACCAGCCACAAAATTGCATTTCAAGCTTCAGCTGTTAATAAATAAATCAACATTATGCAATAAATTTGTGCAAACCAGATTAAATGCTATTTAACGTAATCATGGACATCGTTCATCTCTGGCCTCAGCAACATCCGCAAACCAGTCTGGATCAACCATTTGTGAATTGAGTCGGATTGGATGCAGATATTTTAACCCGAGGCACTGAACACACAGTTCATGAGTTCATGAGAACCAAAAACAGGTGAAAAAAAAAAAAAAAATCACTATTCCTTTTTAGGTCACACTGATACAGTACTGTACTGTGCAAAAGTCTCGGACCCCTCCCCGTTAAATTAAATTAAATTAAATTAAATAACCTGTTTCTCACTGGATCATGTTACAGTACATTACTCTTTTTAGCTCTTAAATGATTCAGACGTCACTGTGCGGCTTAACAAACAAAAAACATTCCTCTGAAACTGCTTGCCAGGGACTGGACTGATAACGAGAGACAAAAAAGTCCTTCAGGAATGCTGGAGAACTCTTCCTCAGGTTTACATTAAAATACAAGACAGTCTGGATTTTTTTTGTTTTTGCACGGTACCGTACATCCTGGAGTCCATTGTGTGTCTTTATGTGTCATTGTGTAATATTACCAATCTTCGCAGCGCCGAAGGTCATGTGGCCCCAAATATCTAATTCAACCGATTTATCTGTCTCGATAACGTCATGAATATCATTGCCTTAATATATCGACTCAGGGCTTGCGTGGCGTTTTGCTTCGAGGCAGCCACGGTGTTTGCTGCTCGTCTCTTTCACCTCGTCAGCTCCTTCAGTGCTATCAGCCTCATCAACCAAAGCCGATAATGTTTCAGAGCTCTGCAATGCTTCCATAAATAGGGTCCATAATTGTTTCCTAGCGCAGTCTTATTAAAGCAGACTCCTGTAAAATGCACATCACTTGTTATTTTAAGGCCCTTCCGGAGAGGTTGTGTTTGGAACGGCGCTATGAAATGGCATCTCACCTGCTGAGGGAGTCATAACCTGGTCCGGAGCTTGCTGTCACAACACTTCCTGACTGTAGCGCTGAGTAAAGGTCAAGCTGGTAATGCTCTGAATAAATCAGTTCATCGCTGTGAAGCTTCTCACATGAAGCTTCGAGCTTGGTGTGTAAAGAAATGTGTAAAAGAGGCCGACGATTGCGTGGTCTGCGATTAAAGTCTTGGATCTTGATTTATTTATTTCAAGGTAGTGAGAGATTAAAAAAAAAAATGTAAATATGCAGATTTACTAGTATGTTAACGTGCAATTTTGGAATAAAGAAATGCAAAACAACTGGTTAGAGGAAACAGATTATGCAGTTTTATAATATCTCAAACATTAACATTTAACAAATGTCAGATTAAAATCTCTTAAATGCGACCAGTGACTGGGTGTGGCAACTCACCGACGGCAATCGACCCGAAGTTCAATAAGCCCAAATGAAATCTCACACCCTTATCCCTTGTATCATGGGGAAGACTGCTGGTTTGATAGTTGTCCGGAGGACCAGGAGCCTAAGCTACAGAAGCTCATCTCTGAATGGGTTGGCTGTTCAGGTGCTGTATCGAAGCATATTCATGGAAAGTTGCATGGAAGGGTGAGGTGTGGTAGGAAACGTGCAGGCACAAGCAACAGGGATGACCGCAGCCTTAAGGAGATTGTCACCCAAAGCTGATTCACTAACATGGGAGAGCTTCACAAGGAGTGGAGCGAGGCTGGAGACGGTGAATCAAGAGCCACCACGCATAGACGTCCTCAGGAAATGGGCTACAACTGTTGTATTCCTAGTATTAAGCCACTCCTGAACGATATATGATCTGTTACAATCGCCATCTTGGAGAATTATAGATAGTTAAGATTTACATGTGTTCATACTGTATATTCATAACATATTTAAAATAAGTACAGAATTTCAGAAAATATGTACTGTTAGTTGAACAAAAATCACTAATGGTAAAAATGATATTTATTTAATCATAGTTACCTTATAAATAGCATATGTAGTATATTTACTTATACTTCATTTTTTAATAACATAGACATGATATTTGTTTATTCACTCATTCGTTAATTTTCTATACAGTACCTCTTAATCCTGTATACTGACTCCCGCCTATCCCAGGTGACTTAGGGCATTTGCTTGACATGCGACTTAGGGCAAGACATAACATCAATATGTAAAAGCTGCATAAAATATACAGTACATTCCTGTGCATGTGTGTGTAGACATACAGAAGGGTTAATGATACTATATAACCTTTATCATTTCTCCTTTAAATTAATTTTAGCATTAGTTTTTTTTTTTTTTTTTTTTTTGCCCCCCGAAGCCTACAGTAGTACAATCAAGAGAATGAAGCACAAAAGAAGGCATTCATTTTTCTCTCCCTTCTAATGACACAGGGACACACTGATTCTCGCTTCTCATCCTGATTGCTCTTATTATTACTACCACACAGCTTAAAGTATTCAGCCATGTTTGCATAAGAACCTATAGGGAGATTCGGAGTGATTTCGTATTAATCACCACCTTATTATGACCAGCTTGTTTTTTGGAGGGAAAAATAAATAAATAAATAAATAAATAAATAAATAAAAATCCATTGAATGATTTGCACGGAATGTTGATTGTGTGTCATGTGTAGAATAGGTTTTTCAGCCTTGACAATAAGCATGCACATAATAAAAAATATATAAACAGATAATAAAGAATGGTTTATTAATCCTATACGTACAATTTCAATAGGAAATGAATCAGTTGTACTGTACGTCCACAGTGCAGCGTGTGTTTAAGCATGAAGCTCCGACACGAAGCACAGCAGCTCCAGCTTTATTAGAAATGAAAGAAATAATGAGAACAGAACAAATACAAGCTAAAAGGATGGAAATTTATTCTGAAGCGTGTATACACACACATACACACACACACACACACACACACACACACACACATACTGGTTTGTTCAAAAGCTTTATGTATTTACCATTGCTCAGAGGCGAGTGTTTGAGGGTGATTATGTATTTTATTAGCTCAGTAGATGATCGTCCATCCGGAAATATCCTGTTCGCGTTTGTGATAATGGCGGTTTAAATATTCAACACCACACCCTCATAAAATAAACTGAAATAAATTCTAATAAGTGTATTGCTAGCCCTTGGCACTATGCTCAAATGCATGAGCACGATACACACCCGCACACCTACATACTAATAGATGAACGTTTGAACCTGGTGCTTACTTTTAAAGTCATCCAAAACTTCGGTGTGCGTAAAGTGATCGCCGATCCGAAGTTTGTCCCGGAGTCGGATGTGTTTTATCAGCATCAGGTAATCAATATCATGATCAGACGCTAACTATAAACACGACATCCATAGCAGAGCCACTGGGAAGCGGGTTGCATTTGTTTTACTCGGTGTTAACCCACTATGCTGTACAATCATGAGGGGTCTGAAATTTTCCTTGTCTCTTGTATTTTCTAGCTTTTTAGTAATGAACCGTGGCGAGAAAAGATCTTACAGATAATTTAATCTTCATTTGAACACGCCGAACAACAGAATGGTGTTAAAACATTACATTAATAATGAATGTTTAAATACATTGTGTTGCTCATGTGCACGAAAACAAAACCTACCTGTATCCCTAGTCAGTAAACATGCACTGTAGCCTTCAAAACTCAGAGCATATTAGCCAGTATTTGTATTAGCTGTCTTTTAGAAACCCATATACAGAGTTCAAAACCGGCAATGTGATGAATTGAATTTTATTACAATTCAAATGACAATACAAACATGACTGAACCAGGTTTTCTGGATGTTTTCGGTTGCTTCTATGACCAAATAATAATAATAATAATAATAATAATAATAATAATAATAATAATAAGCTAATTTTGAGAGTCCCACGTTTTTATGATGTCATTCCCATATTCCAGTACCAGTAGCATTTACTCATTATAAAAGTAATGATAGCTTTCATCCTACCGGACATTTCTGAAACATTCGTAAACCAAATAGAATTTTCCCATAAGAAATAATGAAAACTCTAATTATTCGTTCCACAGCCCAAAAAAATAAATAGATAAAAAATGTATGCAATATATAAAGTAAAAATAAAACAAATTAACCTGCACTTTACCTTTAAAAAAAGTAAAAATAAAATTTTTTAAATAAATAAAATAAAAAAAGATCCTGACAGATAAGTGTTTGTGTGTGTGAGTGTGTATGGAATTAGTCCCTTCCTTCCTTCAAGGCCGTACGTCCTTGAACTTGTCACTGACTCCGTGTGAACTGTACACACAGTCAAACCAGCACCACTTGCATGTTACAGGGACTCGGCTGGGAGTTATCGCCACGTCCCCCGTACAGTCCTGACCTTGCTCCAAGACATTTCCTGTTCATGGGAGGCCGGCGTTTCAGACCTGAAGCAGATAGTTATTTGTCTTATTTTAACACGCACCCGGTTGCTGCAATGCATTTTAAACTATCACTTAAGGCTATGTTAACATTATGTTTAATTTAAGTCGTCCATGAACCAGACTGCAACACTTTACACTTACATTCTCTTACTGTTTCTCACTAGTCTACATTTTTTTATGGAAAATGTCAATACATGTGGTCTTTTTTTTTTATTTCATACTATATCTACTATGTGTGTGTGTGTGTGTGTGTGTGTGTGTGTGTGTGTGTGTGTGTGTGTGCAGGCACACGTACTGGAGCGATATGATCAGGACTTCACAGCTCACTGCCTGATTAATAGTCTGCTTCCTCTGTCTCTCACTCTTTGCAAATCTTTTTCTTTCTGCGCTCCTTCTGACTTCGCTGTTCTCTCGGCCTCCATCTGTTTCCTCCGTATCTCTCAAAAGCCTTTCTCTTGTCTTTCTTCTCACTTGTCTCTCTCATACGCCTTCATTTTTCCTGTCAGCTATTTTTCTCGTGCCATTGTGTTCACATGACTCCAGATAAATCTCTCCACGTATCCGAGACCGGCTCCGCACCGGCTTTCACTACTCTTTTCTGTTTCTGCTGTGTGTCTTCTCCGCTTCTGTCTTTCTGCAGGAAAACCTCAGTAAACCCTTCAGAATTAGGAGGAATTACGTTTTTTTTTTTTTTTTTAAAAAAGCTTGCGTTCGTCATGCTTGTGTTGAGCACACACACTGAATATTCACAGTTTAGCCTGGATAAAGGGATGTAAACTTTTGTATTTAATAACTGGTAGAATCTGGTGGAGTTTATTAGAGACAGTGTTATTGCAGTACAGTACACCAGCTATGCAATATGACTGTATATAGACATACTGTAGATGTGTTAAACCTCAGTGCTTGTGAATTCTGATTAGAAGCTATGGATTCATTGCAGCTCTGAAGGTAGCTCCATCTGCAATGTTTATATTATTACTCATTTGTAATATATTAGAATCCTTTACAATAAGTTTGCATTTATGGAAAGCTCAGTAGCATGACTAAATGCTTTTTTTGTCTTAATTAATTTTACGAGGGGAAAAAGTGCAGCTGGTGAGGGTGTATACTGTAGATGTCATCATTTCTTTTGCAGGTCTTGCACAACATTAAACCTAACTCTTGAATTGGCTCTAAATAAGAAGAAGAAGAAGAAGAAGAAGAAGAGGAAATAATGTACTCATGAACATAAGAAACGTTGCACTACAAAAAATATGCAAACATAAGTAAGAATTCTGACTCTTTCATTCATTCTCTATAGCGCTTATCCTGTACGGGACGCCTGGAGTCTATCGGTGGACTCAGGGCACTAGGAGGGGTACACCCTGTAGGGTGCCAATCCATCTCAGGGCACATTGGTCTAACCTGCATGTCTTTGGACTGGGGAAGGAAACCGGAGTACCCGGAGGAAACCCGCCAAGCACATGCAAACTCAAGGGAATTGTACCTTGACCCTGGAGGTGTGAGGTCACCACTAGAAATCTGTTGCATAATTTTGTTTGTCTTGTTACATTAAGAACAAAGGTAAGGTAAAATTCCTGTCATGCTCAGTAAAACATTACTGTTACCATGGACAACCTAGCTCAAAATACACGAAATTCATCATACTGTATGATAACATCCAGATTCGATTATTCATCACATGTAGATTTTTGAAATAATTTTTTCACCTACAGTATTCCAGGTATCCCAGAAAGCAACGCCTCCTGGATCAGACAGGGTTAAAGGCATGGATCAAGGGCTCAACAGTGGCAACTTGGAAGTGCTAGGGCTTGAAACCTCGCACCATTTGATCAGTAACCCAGAGCCTTAACTGGTTGGGCCATGCTGCCTTATTAACATGTGTTAGTATTAAAAGTCAGGAAAACATTCTGATTGTGAATTTTGTCTTCACACTATCATGCCCTGATTGGACAATGCTAGCAGAGAGAGGGCCAGGCTATGTAACAGGTACCGAATAACTTGATCCACTGCTGATCGCCCTAGGTCTAGAAAGCCAAGACGAGACAGACAAATTCGATGGCATCATTTGATCAATGGCTGCCGCTGGACTTGCAGGACGTGTGAGGAAGCCATATGGTGGGCCTATGCTGACTCTACGTCATGGTCAACCTAGTCAACTTTCTTATTTATTGAACAGAAAGATATTTTGTGAGAAATGTATGTGTGCAACGTTTCTTTTGTTCATATCCCCATTGCCAGTTTACTGTATAAAAGCCCTCAGAGCATGCTCTCGGTGGAAAAGCACCAACTTTGGTGTGGTATCGCTCCACATCGGTTTGCACCACACCAGCCTGTTTACGGTTGATTATTTTGCTATGAGTGCACTCCCTGAAGTGTTTAATTCCGTACATATTACTTTAGGTGCTTTTAGCCAGAATAATCCTCTGCGTAATGAAGTTTGTCCCCTCGTAGGCATTTTAAGCTCTCTCTCTCTCTCTCTCTCTCTCTCTCTCTTTCTCTCTCATTTCCTCTTTTAGCCAAAACGTGTTCCTTACCATTTCACTGCGTTTAATTAGTTTCCCATAGTGGCAAACAGCAAATTTACATTTTTATAGATTTCCACATTAATTAGCTTGCTCACTCAGCCAAATGCGTTCGTTCTTTATTGGGCCTGCCTTATCCGATCTGGGTTGCCGTTCTCGTCCTGCCACATCGCCTATAAGCCCCATGTAGCTATGCTTTGGCTCAAAATGTTCTCAAACCCAGAAAATTAAAGGGGGGAAAAAACATGGATGCTAATTTGTTATTTACTAACTCATCAACTCTTTGATCCTCTTTTGTGCCTCCCTGCCTGGTTTCTCATTTTTTTGCTGCTTGGGATGTTTGGTTTATGTCGATGCAGATGTTTTCCTCTGTCTCACAAAAGTCTTTCATCAGCCGTAATGTCTACAGTTTGACCAGATCCCGAAACAGATCCTGCATCCACATTCTCAGTTTGGGGGGAAAAATACTCAAAATATTTATTTGAAGTACACAGTATGTGTCTCAGTTGTGTCCTGAATGCGCCGCTCAATTGAGGCCTGTCTGTTCCGGACCATTTCTGTATCACACACTGTGGCTTTTCTGCTAATGTTAGTTTGAGTGACAGATCAACACTTCCCTCTGCATGGAGAATGCAAACCCTATAGTTGGTGATTAGTTCTAGCAAATACCTGATGATTTAAGAAAACAGGTTAAGTATATTCAATCAAATCAAAAGCCTTTCAAAGCACACAAAAGATTACAAGAATAATGAGCAGCAGTGAAGTATTTTGTAACAACAAATTGTTTATAAATTAAGTATATTAACGTAGATTTTTTAAAAGTGTTTTAATGATACTTTTGTATGTTAAAGTGGAACAACTTAAAATATCCCTTAAATATAGTCTTTTTGCAGCAATGCCAAGTTATACTTCTAGCTGTTTACGGTCCAAGCACTATGGCATTGGCCTGTATGTCTTCGTAGTATGTAAAGGGCCCATTTATTCTTCTAAGGATTATAAATTTTTCACATTTTCCCAGTATTCTGGGCTTTTGGGGACATTTTGGAATCTGCTCTCATTAGGATGCTTGAGAGTCTCTCGCACAAGATTTTGCTGCATAGCTCACACAGTTGAATGTATGCGAACGAAACCCTGTATTACATTTATAGATTATTGAGCTGAACAACTTTTGGATTGCGTGTCATGCGCTCTACTTAACAGGAAGTCAGTTATTTGGGGTCGTTTGCAAAACGATTTTGATATACTCCTCCTAGGGGTTTTATCTGATCGCCAACAAATTGGGCCTGTCTGATCGCAGGACATTAACGATGCAAAATTGCGGAGGGATTTTTAATATCTCAAACGGATCAGCCGTGATGATGCCTTAAACTTATGCTGAAAAGTGGTTAATAGCGTTCTGTGTGACATTATATTAAGTGGCATCACATTGAGTGACATCATAGTGTGATGCTCTTTTTTTCCAGCATCTGAGTCTTTTTGAAGGACAAGGTAAAATTTCCCCTTTTCAAAAATTATGTCATAATGGTATTATGTGCCCACTGTCTTCCTCGTGCGTCCATGTGGCTCAGGGTGCTTGGGCCCGCTCATTGCTGCTTGCAAGTATATTATAATAGTATTAGAATTACTTTTTAGTTCTAGTTAGAGGTTTGCCAACATACATGAGGTTTACCCGAGTGCAGATCCTGACAGCTGCTTGCTACCGTTACCTGCGAACGGAGTGTGTGGTCAACTCACTGCTATGCTTTAAAAGTAATATATATTTTGCTTTAATGTAATGCCTGTGACATGCTCATAGTATGACTTAAAAGTTCTCTGGTGTTTATGGCAGTATGACATAAAACACTCACAATCGCAAATACCACCTGGATGCCCCTCCTCATTCAATACTTCAATACATTTTAACCTGGTTTTGGTACTGGCACTGAGAATCCACTAACGTGAACCGTTGGGAAATCAAACCTCGCTCTCTCTCTCTCTCACACACACACACACACACACATAGGATGATAGGAACCCATTAAACAGCTGTGTGTTTATAAGAAAACTACTTGTAGAGAGACTCTCTAGGCTTCAGTTTTCTAGGGAGCATAAAGACTGGACTTTGGAGGGAGGGAAAAAGGTCATGTGATCTGATGCGTCCAGATTGACCCTATTCCAGAGCGACGGGCGTCTACATGTCTGTGGGAGGAAACCAGAGTACCCAGAGGAAACCGACCAAGCGCAGGGAGAACATGCAAACCCCACACCCACAGACCAGAGGCAGCAATTAAACCCAATCTGGGAACACCAATTAGCCTAACCTACATGTCATGTTTCTGGACTGCGGGAGGAAACCGGAGTATCCGGAGGAAATCCACCACGCATGGCGAGAACATGCAAAATCCATGCACGCAAAGACGGGAATCGCACCCGGACCCTGGACGTGCAAGGCGACAGTGCTAACCACTACATCACTGTGCCGTCCGAGGTTAAGTTGAAATCATTTATTTATTTCAGTCACACACATACATTTTTTGTCAAGCTCAGGCACTTCAAAACAAATAGAGATAAGTTAATGTGTGTAGTGTGAAACACTGCAATAGCGCTGCTGCAGGTGGCGCTCTTTCACCTTTTAGGTGTTATTTTGTCATCTTTTTCAGCTCTCTATGAGCATTGCCTTTTATGGAGTTTTGTGGGCGTCACTGCATGTAAATTAGTTGTTCTGTAAACGTGCTTGGAAACCTATGGGTGTTTGGTATTTATCAGAGTACACACACAGGAGGATGAGTGAAATCAGTGTTAAGTAAAGGTTTGCCCTGCCTGGGGTATATGCATTGTCTTTGACTCTCTATGTTAAAGACTTTTTTTTCTAGAGACAGACCTGGCAATAAAGAGTGTTTTGTGCTAGAAAAAGTACTTTCTGTTCCTAATTGCACGCCTAATTACATTATAAATGGGACGCTGGTACTTAAGTGGATCGCTCTTCATGCTTCCAGATGCTCACGGAAAAACACACTTTCCATTCTCGTTGTCACACGTCAGTCATGACACATCCCTCTGCCACTTCGCAGGGTTTGCCGGGAGGAGCGGTGTGTCTCCGGCCGGCTGCAGCCCCCGCGTCCTTAATTAGAGCTATTCACTAGCCAGATGTTTATAATTAAATTTATACGACACGGAGCGTAGCCAAATCAAAAGAACAGATACGGCAGCTCGTGTTTCGGTAACAAGGGGGAAAAGACGCTCGACAGTGTGAAAAAGCTCATTAAGGAGAACAATAAAGTGAGAGAGAACGAAAAGAGAGAGAGAGAGAGAGAGAGAGAGGAAAAGCCCTCAGCTATCCTCTCGTCTTATGAGGAGGCCTGTCAGCTTTCTCCGCCTTTTCTTTTCCACTCGTTATTTTTTTTTTCCCCATGTGCTAAGAAAACCAGCTTGCGCTTTATCCTCCTCCGTGCTTATCTTTTCCTCGCTTTTAATTTCGCTTCTTTTCTGTGTTGCACTCAGCCCCGGCTTTCTTCCTCCGTCTCTCAGCAGGGTGGATGATCATGCTGATGGGATATCCCCAGGACAGGAAGAGGCACAGATGGAACAAGCTCGTCTCCAGTAGTTGCGTTGGCCTTCTGCCTTCTTTCTGAATCTGAGCAGCTGCAGAGAGAGAGAGAGAGAGAGAGAGAGAGAGAGAGGACCAGTCGGCACGCGACGGCGGCCGGTAGGACGAGAAGAGAGCAAGAAGGCTTTGGAAGGACAGTAGATGTTAATTAGCACTCAGAGTCGTTTTAAAGGCCCTCATCAAGGATAAACATGTGGCAGCTCGTTAACTCAGGGCTACTTGGCAAGCGTTCGCAGTGCGGTCCGTGAGGCCATGGCAAGACATGAGGTGTACTGACTCAATCACATGTAACGTGCAATTACAAGCAATCTGTATCAATTTCATTTCATTCATTTCATCGTTTGTAAAAAAAATAATAAAAAATGGGCTAGACCTTAGGAATGTTCTGGCATGGCCATCGCAACCCCTGATGTAAAATTAGCCACCCCGGAATCCATAGCATCTTGGTAAATTTGAATTTCTGCTGCTCACAGCTGTTCACAATGAGCTGGTTATTGTATATACATTGACACGCACGTGTATAACCGCAGAGTCCCAGGTTCGATCCTGTGTGGACGTTCACACGTTCTTCCAGATTCCAAACAGTCTTCTGGGTTTCGTTTCACGTCCCAGAAATGGCAAAAAGATGTATTACCTGTGCTAAATCTATCTACTGATCTGTCGAGAAAACAGAACTCGTGTTCGTGGCTTTGGTGGTTTGCTCAGGTAGTTTATGTGGCGACCCCTCAACTGTCACACTGGCGATGTGCTACAGGCATTCCTCACCAAACTTCACGTCATAATGTAATGCGGACTGTTATGTCAACTTCTGTAAATGCTGCCTGAAAAATGTCCAGTCCTCGTACTGGCCGTGAGAGATGCTGTTTGCTGCGAGTGTCAGGAATGTTGCGGTACGCAGCGTCAACATCAATTTCTATGTCACTCTGTGAATGTGTCACAGACGTTTCTCATCTATGGTGAAACCATGAATCTGTGATAGGCGGTGGGCACTGATTGTGTGTTTGCACAGGTTGTTCTGTCGCAGGCGTGTCCCAGACGTGATCAACATCAGCTCTGAAGTCGGACTTTGAGTGTGTCACTGGTGCTGTAACAATAGCGTACATCAGGCCGAGCTCATACAGTAGCTACTGAGACCCCAGATCAGACCGTGACACGTCTACAACGACGGCGCATAGGAAAGGCAGAGGCGAGGGCTGCCCAAATAGAATAGAAAATATATACAGTATATGTCGTCGTTAGTCTTTTGGCTGCTCCCGTTAAGGTGTCGCCATTTTATCCGGACCTGGGAAGTGGCTTGGTGTTTGAACCCAAACCAATGGCCACCATTGCCCTGGGAAAGCCTCTAGACTGTAAACCCAAATAAGTTGGCAAAACTTAAAAGATTTGAGGTAATCGGTGACATAAAATTTTTTAAGTAATGATGTTTCCAGCTGTAAGTAAACAGAACTATCAGTTTTTGAGTTTGTTGTACTCATTCATATTAATCGTTCTTTACTTGCATTATTGAGTCGCCTAACTCATACTATTTAATAGCAATTATATTTTTTTTAGTTGTTGCAAAACAGTTAAATAGTTGTTGGTCTTTCGGCTGCTCCCGGCGATGGGGCGCCCCAGCAGACGATCCGGTCCGCACACAAGCTCGGCGCAGGATTTACACCAGACGGCCCTTCCTGACGCGACCCTCCCATTTTATCTGGACTTGGCACAGACACTTCATCCAGTTGTGGGGAATCGAACCCGCGCCTTTCGCATGGCAGACGAAACCCCTCCCACTGAGCCACCAGTGTCCTATTGCCCTGATGATCTCAGACACAAAATCACTAGTCTGAAAGATTTAAAGTTGGTGGAACTTGTTACAGGTGACAGTTACTGTTACTGAAGTACTTACAGTTACTTAAAATATCAAATTTGTTCAGCTAACATGAAAAGTGTCGTTTCTACAAACAAGTTCTAAATACTCATCAAGGTCTATTAATTTGAACGAATTGTAATTATTTAAGTTAACAGTACTCAATATGTTTAATCACTAAGGTTAGGGTTTAAGCATTAGGGTTTACAGTGTACAGTAGTATATACTGTATATTAATAAAACCGTAAATCTTATGTACGCATACCGGAGCTGCGGGAAACCTCTCCAGTAGTTGTCAATGAGCGTATGGCAAACCCGACAGGTTCAGTATAAAGCATGCACTCATTTGTGGATGAGAAGGTCCTGTTCGCTCCGAGTAATACAGTATATTAGCGCTACATTTATTTCCTGATTGCCTGGTTTAAGAAGAATTTACAGGCTTATGAGCAACTCAGGAAGTAATTCATCTTAGATGTGGAATTGCTGTATTAGCTCTACATAGGATTGCATTATATACATAATTTAATACAGGATTCTGCAATGCGTTATAGTGTATGGTCTTGTGGGATAATTGCATGATCTAGTACACACACACACACACACACACACACACACACACACACACACTTTAATGTGCATTCTAAAATATCAGTTTCATGTTTTTCCATTTTATTTTTATATATTATCAAAGTGTGCAAGTTATGCAAAAATAAATCTGCACAAATATGAATATGATTTGATTTTAAGCAGATTTGAAAGCCGCCGAGTCTTCATACTGTACGTCAGTGATGCAACGATTAGTTTAAATCATGTACATTCTTATTAGCATCAATTACGCGACTAAATTCCCTCTGTCTCTATTCTCTATTGGCCTTTGTACAGATTTCTTATGAATCTCTTCCCTCGGTAGGGAGACGTGAACCTAGACCACGGCGTCAAAAGAAACGCGCCTACAGCAGAACAGAGCCGCCAGTTTTGTTTTGTTTTTTTTCTTCCTGCCTGCGAAGTGAATAATGAGAAAGTGAGAGTTACAGCACGACTGAATGAGTGACTTTCTCCTCAAAGTTTACTCAGCCTCGACTCGATAACGAGGGAAGGAGAAGAGGTAAGAATATTGAGATGAGATGAGGTGAGATGAGGCGAGGTGAGATGAGGTGGGACATAGAAACGGCATCATTATCCCCGTCCCTCTTTACAGCGGCGGTTTTTGGCATGACCGCCATTTGTTTCAGTGCCATAAAAATATGGCGCAGTTAAATATAAAGTACCTCGCAGGACTCTGACCTCCACAGCACCACTAAAAACTCCAGTTAGTGGCAGTTCTCTTGCTTAAAAGAGCACAAAGAAACGACAAGGACGCGAGGGTCATCAGGAACTTTAAGGGGAGCGCGAGCGCTGCCGAGGTATGATGAAAAGAAATGACAGAATTATTCCAACCTCGGTATTTCCTCCCAGGACCGGTAGAGATGAAAGCCTGTGCAGTTGGTTCTTTGCCAGTGCAAAAAGTGCGTAAACATACGAATATATCTATACATTTTTGCATAATGTATTCTCTTTTTTTTTCTCTCTTTCATAGCACAGATGGAGATGCCTACATTCATACGCATGAATTCCTTATTATTAGTGAAATGCAAGTTTGGTATGTGTTTTTTGTTTCTTCCTTTTTTTAAAAAAATAAACCCAACTGTTAATTATGATCCGTAGCAGGGGGTTGGGCGGCACGGTGGTGTAGTGGTTAGCACTGTCGCCTTGCACCGCCAGGGTCCGGGTTCGATCCCCGGCTCGATTCCCCTCTCGATCCCCGGCTCGATTCCCGTCTCTGTGTGCATGGAGTTTGCATGTTCTCCCCGTGCTTGGTGGGTTTCCTCCGGGTACTCCGGTTTCCTCCCACAGTCATGCTGGATTTGGCTAATTGCCGTTCCCAAATTGCCCTATGCCGTAATTACACTATGTATGTGTGTCTGTGCCCTGCGATGGATTGGCACCCTGTCCCGTGATAGGCACTAGGCCCCCCGCGACCCTGAATACAGGATAAAGAGGTATAGAAGATGAGTGAGTGAGTGAGACACAGACAAGCATGTCAGAACAAAGATAGTTAAGCAGTCAGGAAGTATCATAATAATCAATCTGCCAAATTAACAATAAGTTAGCAGAACCACATGACACATTTTCAAACTAATCAATGGCGGACACACAGGGTTAGGGTGAGTTACACAATCAGGTAACAAAGCAATGACAGCCGGTTTCTTTGTAGCGCTCGATGGTTTTTGTGACTGCACTCGGGGACACTTTCAAAATTTTCCCAATTTTTCCGACTGACTGACCTTCATTTCTTAAAGTAATGATGGCCGCTCGTTTTTCTTTACTTAGCTGCTTTTTTCTTGCCATAATACAAATTCAACCTCTTTGAATGAGAAGGGGTGTCCAAACTTTTGCTCTGTACTGTATATTTAGGGGAATTTGGTGCTCTTTCACTAACAGTTCAGACATGTATAAAAGGGGCCTAAATTAATTGAAGTTTGGATTATTAGCAATGCTAAAATATGTTTAAACCGCCAAACTGGATTGATTCAGTATAAAGCATGCATGCACTGGTGGATGAAAAGGTCCAAAAAATACAATATACTGTATTTGTTTCCAGATTACAAATAATCTGGCAACCCTGATCAAAAAATATAAACTTTCCACTGACAATTCACTTAACTTCCACATAACCTGTTATACGATATGGTCCGATTTTTAGACATATGACCCTATGAAGTTCTGTTAATATCCATCAATTACTAATCCATACATTATGTATATAATGTAATATGGAGAGATAAAAAAAAAAAAACTACCTGTTGAACTTGCTACAAATATTTGAAAATGAAATAAGCAAACACCTTATATGTGCAGTAAGAGCTGGTCGTGATATTAGACGTTCAGGCTACCAGCAATATTATCACCAAGGAAAATATTAGGATGGAGCAATGCTTCGTATCACGTGTTCTCACGGGTTGTATAATAAGGATGCTACAGTGTGGAATAATAAGGATGCTACAGTGCTACAGTGTGTGCGGACGTGTTTCACACAAACACGTCCGCACACACATGGAGGCGCGGTGTAATTGGGTGGAAGTGTGTTGTCCTCGTTGGAGGACATCGGGCTCTCTCGAGGTTAAAGTGAAAAGACTGGATGCTGCACTGTGTAAGTCTGGTCTTATTGATGCACTGTGTCCAGCACAGGTGATTTACTTTAAGACTCCACAGGAAGCTCTTCTGCTACAGGTAAATTGACTGGCTGTGCTTATTATTAGTCTGCGCGGAGTGTCTGGTGTGCACACGAGCTGTAACTGCAGAGATGATAACATGGACGTACTGCGCAGTATTTTATGAATACATTTTGTAAATACAACTGGCAGGTGTGCCTTAGCGGTTTTAATCACCACCAAAGGCCAGCTGAGAGGAGAGACCTTCAGGATTTACTTTAAAGTTCTAAGTAGAAGTTAACATTTTTTTTTTTTTTGTCCTGGGAAAGTTCCACAATGATGCTTAAGTATAGTAATGATGGACTCAAGTACAACACGTTCCACCTCTGTCCTCAACATGTGTCCAAAGTAATTGTTATATCAATTATTTAAATCCTGTAATTAAGTGAAAGTAGCAGCTCTCTAGGCCTGCAACCAGCTCGGCTGGTCATTTAGACCACTGGCTAGTAAATATTGCAGGGGAAGATCACTGGCTAAGACAATGGACTATGGTTTGGAAGGTCAACACCACCGAGTTGCCACTGTAGGGCCCGTGAGAAAGGCCTTAAGCCTCAATTGCTCAGATGTATAATGGCATTAAAATGCAAGTCGCTCTGGTTGGCGGTGTCTGCCAAATGTCATTAATGCAAATAGTTTATAGGCTGTTCACAGAGTTATGCATAAGTCGCCAGGTGACAAAATACTACACACCAAAGTGGTCAGGTAACGCAACACCATGCAGTATTGTAGTGAAGTAAAAGTAGAAACATTTGCTCCAGTACGATGTGATGGAGTAAAAGTAAAAAAAGTATCCATGAACAAAACCTCTCAAGTAAAGTACAGACTTGAATATGTACTTAAGTTCAGTAACGGAGTAAAATGTACTCAGTCTCCTCCCACCACTGGCAAACACACATGCATTTAAGAATAAATAAATAAATAAATAAATAAATAAATGAATGAATGAATGAATGAATGAATGAATAGAAAGCACTGGAGGACTACTGTAGGACACACGCCCACGCTTATTTAATTACGCCCACAGATCAACCGGATTTAAACTCAGCCAAGAGTTATCTGTGCCAGAAATAAATACAAATAAATAAATAATTAATTAAACAATGCTTCCTTTGTTGTATGAAGAAACTATCGATTTTTATCTGCCCCAATCAATCCGGCTGGCACCGCGGGGAGACGCATTAGCTCTTTTCCTGTAAAACACAGACATGCATTTACCATAATTACTAAATCAGTGGAATATTCCCTGCAGAGCCGTTAGAGCATCATAAATCCAGACATTGAATATTCTCTCTTATTAACATCTCCCTCCCTTACACAGCAACACAAATGGAAGCGTTTTAATTAAAGTGATTGCGGTATTAACCGTTACTTATGGGCCTGTCAAATGAAGCTGACATTTCTGCAACGGCAATGCAGGCTAAATGATATACTGTATACACACACACACACACACACACACACACACACACACACATGGTAGAATTACAGACCTCATAAAGCCATTTAGGCATCAATATTCCCTTCCTTCCCAATGTGACTATAACTCTACATCGCATCATGTCTTCGATCTTCATCGTGTCATCCCTTCAAATCTATCGATTCACTTCTATCAACCGTTTACGCCTGCGCTCCTGTCTCACAAGCAATCACACAGACACACAGTCTCTCTCTCTCTCTCTCTCTCTCTCTCTCATACACACACACACCATGTATATATTGCATATTACCTTTCATGGCAGTTTGACAACCTTATTTCCTGTATGCCCCCCCTATGCACACAAATCTCTTCTAACACACATATACACACTTTCACACACACACACACACACACACACACACATGCACGCAGAGCTCATTACCATGCCGACTCAGGTGGTTCTAGTCTAGCTCTAAAAATTCAAAGCGATAACAGGAGTGAGTTATTTCGGGCCGTTCAGGGGTTGAGGGAGGTGGAGATTTATCCGCACGCCGGCATTTTCATTTGGGGGCGAATAATAAAGCCTCTGATATGAGAGTTAATCACAAGCCCTCGACACTGTGCGCCAATGTGACTGAGTTTTTCCACTCGCCGCCTCTCGATCCCTATCTCTCATTTTCTTTTCTTTTTTTTTTCTTTCCTGTTTGACTTCTTTCTCCCCCCCCAGTCTCTCTTTTTTTTTTTTCCTATCGTTTCTCCCGGTATAAACGGTTCATAAATCAGGAACACACTGTTGTCCCCCTGAAAGTAATTAAAGGCGGGGAAAATATTTTCCTTCCTAATTGAAGTGAGAGATGACTAGATGGAGACTGACATTATTCTATCAGAACTGACAGGAGTGAGATGGGAGAATGAGAGTGGTGTGTGTGTGTGTGTGTGTGTGTGTGTGTGTGAGAGAGAGAGAGAGAGAGAATTAGCCATGCTTTGGTTGAGTGCGCGTCCCTGTTTAATATTGCACTCATGTCCAGTAAGGTACAGTAAGAGGAGTCTCTCGGGGTCGACACGTGATGACTGTAGTGATGGTAGCAACTTTTAAATACTGCTTAAAACTTGTGAATTTATGTCTGTTGTTGGCACAAAAGTCTAAAAGAATTATAACAAACCAGCATGTCCTAGCTTAGTACATGGCAGAATTTCCTTATTGAGTATGTGCGTGTGTAGAAAGAGCTAGAAATACTGTATTCAATTCAATTCAATTCTATTCGTATAGCGCTTTTAACAATCGACATCGTCGCAAAAGCAGCTTTACACAATCAAAAGAAGTAAGTTTGTACAATCGTGGTAAGCTAAATATACCCCAGACAACAGGGTGCATGAATGAATACAAACTCACCAAAAACAAGCTAATTAAATATTGGACTTTTAAACACATGGACATTTCCAGAAATCTGGATGTAGATAATAATCCTTAAATGAAGGATTCATTTTTTTTTTTTTTTTTTTTTTAAAGAAAAAAGGCCTTGCAAAGCGTTTACTGTACATATTGATATTTGGACTCTTTTACTATGAATGAAATGTACTTAATTCTGATTTTACAATTCCTCTCATTATTGCAGATAATAAAGTCATACAGTATGCAGATGCTGGCGCTCGCGTGTCTGGTCATTACCAGGTCAACTGCCGCTTCAATGTCTTATTATTAACTTACAGTATGACAATTTTTTTTGTTTTTTTTGTTGCCATAACCATAACATTAATTATCGATTAAAGTATATACAATACCCTGTCCAGGGTGTACCCCGCCTTGTGCCCCGCCTTGCGCCTTGTGCCCTAAGTCTCCTGCTAGGATGCCCCGTGACCCTGAATACAGGATTAAGCGGTATAGACGATGAGTGAGTGAGTGAGTGAGTGAGTGAGTGAGTGAGTGTATACAGTACCAGTAAACTGGTGATGGATCATGGGTACAGAAAGGCTCATGACTTGTGAGGACCAAACGCCAGCCTGTCCGGCCTGATCTCACAGAAAAGGCAATGCAGCGAAAATTGCTTAAAAAAAAATTAAGTGAACCAAACATAGGCATTTTGGTGAACTTAAACTCTTGACATTGTGCTCAAACCTGTCAATAAGCATGTGACCAATCAGTGATGTGTACTACTAACCCCACCCATATATTTGTCGTACCCTGGCATTATGGTGTAACAGATTCACAAAGCAGTCTGCGGAACAACAGGATTACATGTTACTCATTACCCATCTCCTTATTTAGCTCTTTCGCAAACAAATTGCAAAGACCCAGACTTAAACATGCTATCACACTAGCTACTGATACACACGGGTAAGTGCTTAGTTACAGCACGGCTTATTTGAAATCAGCAATAACATCTCGATGGTTCCGATATAATACCACTTGGTTCCACGTTGTCTGGTTGAAAAGAACTAATATATCCAGAGGAGTTCCTCCGACGGTATAAGTGTTCTTTTGGTCAGGGTGTAATAAGTGGCTTACGGTGCAGTGATGCCTGAGGTTTGTGCGCTCTGTGCTGTTGAGTCATTATTGAATGTCCCTTCTCCAAGCCAGTACTCATCCCTGTTGAACTCTTCACACTTTGTGCTGTTACAGCATTGGTTATGGAATGGAATTAATTGGGTTTTTCATCGTTTGGTTCACCTGTTTGTCTATTATTATTATTATTATTATTATTAGGGCCCAAGCACTATAAGGTGCACAGGACCCTCTTGTTTTCCTAAGGATTTTTTTCCCCCATCCTTTTGGACTTTTCGGGGGTCTTAACATGCTCGAAAACTCATGAAACTTGGCAGACAGGTTGGGATCTGCTGCCATCAGGATGCCTGAGAGTCTCGTGTCCCAGGGCCCCCAGGGGCCCCCACACAAGATTTTGCTGCCTAGCTCATACACACTTTCACATAGGCAAACGAAACTCGGTACACATTTAGAGCTCATCGAGCCGAACAACTTTCGCTGTTGAGCATGTCCTGGGCTCAACTCAACAGGAGGCCGGTTATTTTGGGTCATTTGCAAAAACGCACCCGATGGATTTTGATATACTACCCCTAGGGAATTAATACGATCGCCACCAAATCGGGCTGAAGAGGTCTAAAGACATTGAGGATGCAAAATTGCGGAGGGATTTTTGATATCTCAAACGGGCCAGCCGTGATAATGTCTTCAACTTGCACCAAAAAATTATTAATAACTTTGTGTGGCATTATATTGAGTGACATTATATTCAGTGACACATTCAGTGAAATCACATTCAGGAACATCATAGTGTGATGCTTATTTTCCAGCATCTGTGGCCTATTGTACTGTAAACACATACACATCACAAATGTTAACACTCTCACACACAAACACATTTCTCTCTCACACACACACACACACACAAACGCACTCAACAAATATTTAGGGCCCAAACTGACATTAGTCCTGTATAGTGTGTGATGTGTGCAGGTTGTGCGGTGCAACCGAGTGGCGATGGTTTTTTCGAGGTCTTAAAACACTCGAATAACACAGGTTGTGCGGTGCGCCCGGGGTAGTGATGGCACAGGGTGCTTGGGCCCATCATCGTTGCTTGCAACTATATTTATTATTATTATTATTATTATTACTATTGTTGTGAGACAAAGGTAAATGAAACAGTAGATATTTGTTGATTGCTAAGTGTTCTGTCATGGCCTAGGTGGTGGTAGTGGCTGGCTAGACCGGCTGATGTAGTTGCCGTGGGCATATATGGTACGCATGAAGGCAAAGGGGTTGTTGAAACAAAGAGTCTTTATTTAAACAAACTCAAAAATAGACAAACAAACAAAGAAACCAAAACCACAAACTCAAACTATAACTAGGGCTCTTCAAACTGACTGACACAGGGAACCAGGAGCTGAACACAGGGAACTGGAACTGACACGGAACTAAGCGCTGACACAGGGAACTGGAACTGACACAGGGAACTGAGGATGAGGAAACATGGAGCTGGAGCTAACTAAAGACACATAGGGGAACTAGAGACAAGACAGGACTGGAGAGACAGGACTGAAGAGACGGGGCACAGAGACAGGACTGGAGAGACGGGGCACAGAGACAAAGAGACCAGATGGGTTAGTGGTTAGTTAGGTTAGTAGCTACATGGAATATGGCTGAAGGGAATGATGACCTAACCAGGTTAGTATCTAAAGGAGTTAGTGGCTAACCGGGTTAGTACTGACCTAATAGGGGGGAACTGGAACACAAGAAGCAGGGCACATATGAGACTATACCAAACTAACGGCTAACCTACCAGAACCACTAGCAGTCAATCCCACTAGAGGCTAGAGGCTAACCCTACTAGCAGTCAAGGCCTACTAGCAGTCAAGGCCTACTAGCGGCTAACCCTGCTAGCGGCTAAGCCCTCATGTGGCTACACATACAAGGGAAGCTTCAAACAAAGAACTAAACAAGAAGGCTGACACTGGGGAGACACAGAACAGTACTTACACAGGAGGAGACACAGCCTAACTAAACAAGAAACAGGACAGCTCCATGAATCCATCCACACAGAATATAACGTAAACCAAAAACAGAGCCCTAATAAAACCAAAGTTACAAAACATAAACCAAAACAAACTTAAAGAAACCAAACAAAACAGAATGCCCACATGACTGATATAAGGATATATACAAACATATACACCAACAAACAATGCTCGACCCAGTTTCCCAGAACAAACTGCTATTTATAGAAACTTTAATGAGCCACCTCGGTTCAGGTGAGCCCTCATCACCTGACCGAGGTGCCTTCTGGGAAACTGAGTCGGCCAACAAAACTACAAAAAACAGACAGGAACAGTGTCCTCTAGTGGAGGTTCCTAACATGTTCATCCTCCTTGGCCAATACTTGCTAGAACCATATTTGGCTGCAGTTAGCTACAGTTAACAGCTGTGCAACCCCTTAATATTTTTGAGGCTTCAACTTGGCCAAATTGCCCACGTTGTAAAAGCCTGGAGGGAGAAAATTGTCTTGTAACATATTCTTATTAGGATTCAGGTCTTGGCTTTGACCTGGCATTTCTAACACACTCAGGTTCAGGATTTCGAGCTTGTACAGTACCTTAGCTTGAGTCCCACTCTTACACCTCATGCAGATTGGATTTCTATAAGGATATAAGTATTTGGCTTCAACCAACCAACTACCTTCCAGGCTACAGTATATTCACTTTACCCAAACCCAGCCCCAGTATTTTGGCCTATTTTGTTCATGACATATACAACATTCAGATAACACATCCCAATCCAAGGTCGAGTTCAGTCCCAGGTTGTAACACAATAACATATAGAAAGGATCTAGGGGTTGATCTCATAAAAATATAAAACTTCTGCATGAGGGGCTTTTCTCCTCGGGGCCCTGTATACACCTATCAGCCATAACATCAAAAAACATCAACATTAAAACAACCTAGATTTTGGGGTCCCTTTGTGCCATCGGAGTGGCTCTGACCCCTCTGGGAGTGGCTCTGGCCCCGCTGGGAGTGGCTCTGGCCCAGCTGGGAGTGGCTCTGGCCCCGCTGGGAGTGGCTCTGGAGGGTGTCTGGCACCAGGACGTTAGTAGTGGGTCCATTGGATGGGTTACAGAGTGGGACTACCATGGATCAGGCTTGTTAGTCTGCAACCCATGAACACTTCGAATTGAGATCTGGGGAGTTTGCAAGCCAGGTTGACAGACTTGGGCTCTTTCTACCTGCAGGGCCCCTTGCACAGAGGTGCTGTTGTGTACTGGGTGCTCTGGTGCTTTTCTATCGTGGCCAGCATTGACTTTTTTGGCAATTCATGCTAAACTGTTTCTTTCTGTCGGATTGGACCAAACGGACTAGCCTTTGGTCCCCTGCGGGCGTGGGTGAGCCTTGGGTGCCTGTCATCTTGTCATCTGTCATCTGGTGTATTGTGGTGACCAGTGTTATTCAATACATCTATCAGTGGGCTTAATGTTTTGACTGATTATATTGTATATAATATATATATATATATTGGAAAAAATGACCTTCTCTTATCATGGCACGATTCCCAGGACTTGTGTTTTTCGATGTGTCAATGCGCCTTTGCTTTGCTTTGATTTTGTTTCTCCCTCCGTCCCATCTTTGATGTATTTCCTGATTGTGCCCACTTGTCCTAAGTTTAGACCTTGATTAGTTTGCCTACATACATCCTGTTGTGTCTTTGTCTGGGCGCAAAGTCTCATTCATTGTAAATGTGTGTTTCCGAGCCTTGTTTCCCTTTAATTGTGTATCACGCTGGTTTGGCGCAGTCTGCTTGTGGTCTGACACACACAATGGACTTCGACTATGATTATTGGATTTTCCAGAACATAAAAACAACCCCACTGCATTTGCATTCCATTTACAATCTCCACAGGTTTCATTACAATCCTTGTGAGTTTATTTTTGTCCTGCTGCCCTGAAAGAACTCTTCAAGGAGCCGTGTCCAAGAGTCCCAAATAAAATCACTGTTGAAGTCATTCTTCATTAGCTAACAATATTTTATTCCACTGGCGTCGTTACAGAAATACGTACACTTGTAATATTAATACTAATATCTCAGATCTCAGTGAGGTAGAAATAAGGAAGAGGAATGATATAGTCAGATTACCTTTTGATATGAATCTTAACACTCATCTTAGTAATATAAATATGTTTGGCTCAAACATCATTTCTGATCTTTGTTGAAATTGAAATTGAGACGATACATGAAGGCAAAACATTTTAGCGTGGCTGAAATATAAAACCTCGCCTGAACTGAACATAAAGGAACCTAAAGATCGCTAAAGAATCCATTATATATTGTACCACACTAAAGTACAATAATGTGCAGCACAATCAGAAATCTATGAATATTATATTCATTGTTTATATCTGTGAAGGCACCTGAATAAACAGGGGACAGGATGTGTATTGCACGGACAGATCCATATGTACATAACTGAAAGGCGAGATGTGTAAATGTCATAGCGTGACATCAATATCTTTAAACAATATTACTTTCTTGAAGAAAGCACATACTGCATTCATACCGAAAGACGATTTTTTAAGAAGTACAACTTTCTTTTGTATTTATAGAAATAGGAAGTCTTGAACAAACACGAAGTCTTCCGATTGGAAATGAAGTCTGTATAATGCATGCTAGGAATGCAGGTATTAGTGAACCTAAATTAAAAATTCATTACCATTTGCTGCTGAATTTCTGCTGAATTAACATGTCGGGTGACGCCAAATAACGCAGCGGGAGAGCGTTCGCCCCGTCCTGATGAGGTCGTAAAACACTGTGTGGCCACATGTCCTGAACTGCCCGCGCTCTCCGGGTGGGCGGAATGGCGTTGCTCCCTAATGTGACACATAGCGTGAATTTGGAACAATTACCTGTAATATAAAAGAAGATCCAGGAGTAACTCTGGGTAACTTTGTATCCCGTTTGCGTTGATGTGGATGTACTGTAGTTTAAAACTGCCTGATCTTAGTCAGTTTTTCCTCTGATCTCAAAGTACTCCCCGCATCACTGCGTTAGCACACACACACACAGCTAGCATTACAAAATAACTCACTAGTTTTACTGAAGTAGCCTGTTTATAACGCTGTAGTCCATCACGCTGAGTGAAAACAGGATGACAAAATCGGGATGTGTGTGTGTGTGTAGGGGTGTTAGTATGTGTGACTGTGTATAGACATCCGTCAAGGAAACGATTTAAACCATGAATGATCCAAACATGGTAGAGCTGTCAGTGGCCATCCATCAGCTAGTCTAGAACAAGCCTGGACACGAGAGAGAGAGAGAGATGCTTAGAGGGAAGCTGAAGAACTCAGAACGACACTTCTCTCTCTCTCTCTTAGTGTTTGAGATCATGGAGGTTTACTACTAGAAATAAGACAGCGGTTTTTAGCTCTCAGCTCTTATCACCACTCAGCTACATCGTTACTTTTTTATGATTCATTTTGACTCAGCAAGAAAATAAGCAGTGAAGAAAAGTAGGAGGTCAGGGAACGCTGGGGAAAGGGTTGACCTTCTGAGACCAATGTATTAACCTCATAGTATTTGTGCTTTAAGTCAACTTCAGTACACCGTCTACAAAAAAAAAAAAAGAAAAAAGAAAGAAAAAAACTTCAAGCTTTGATTACAACAATCAATATAAATGTAAAATTGCTCGCAGAACCACATTTTCATAATTTGAATCCTGGCATATGTCCAGTGAAGAAAAAGATAAGATAAGATAAGATAAGATAAGATAAGATAAGATAAGATATATTTAACATCACATGCTCCAGTCCAGGTGTTAATAAAGTATTGGTTGATAACATGTCCTTGTGTGTTTTTCTTTTGCCTGGGCCGAAAAAAAAACATTAATATTTATCCGGCGAAGGTTCCACATGTTCAGAGTAGGCTTTCGACAGGTGCTTAACCTGTTTGGTCAAAGGGCAAAGTGGGGTAATTTCTTGTTTTGTTTTTTATTCATGTAATTCATGGCTTACTGACACCAGATGTATTCCACAGCAAACTAGAACATGTTTCAATTTAATTTCATTGCTATTTCTGTCCATTCCCTGTGATTTACTGTTGTTTTGTTGGAAATAATATATTTGCCCAAATATTTGCCCAAATTAAGTCTGGGGGTTCTGGCAAGCAGTGAACAAGTCCCAAGGTGAAATGTGTGTTCAGTTATTGCACGCGACACGACAAACACTTTGAAATATGACATTAAGCTTGTGCTAATATTCCCACTGGTTGCCAGGCGTTTCTGCAAGTGTTTAAGACGGGCTTTTTCAGTATAACATCCAGAGACGCCTCGCACCTCCGGGGTCCGGGGTCGTTTCCCGCCTTAGGTCTGTGTGCATGGAGTTTACATGTTCTCCCTGTGCTTGGCGGGTTTCCTCCCAGAGTCCAAAGACATGTAGGTTAGGACTAGTTGGACTGCAGAGGTTCCTTGATGGATGGATGGATGGATGGATGGATGGATAGACAACATCCAGAACACTAGATGATATAAAAATATAAATGTCATAGATTTCATATAAATTTCAGCCTGGTGTGATGTTTTTACATTGAGCTGTCAGTAATGCTGGACTCAGTGGACTCAGGAGATCTCACATGACTGAAACAGTCCTCGCTCCTACTGTATGCACACCATTCTGATATAACTTCTAAATAGTGTTGAGTTAACCTCCTGAGACTCGGACTCTACATTTCGTTCATTGCATTTTCTCCTCACTGTTACTCTCTTATTAGCACACACAGATATACAGACAGTGAAGTAGGAAGAAAATGTCATGTCATGAACATTCAGGAGGTTAAGACTGAGATCTGAGTCTCGGCCCGTCACCGTGCACTTAATTCCCGGGTAGTGTGGAGTAACTGTACAGTACAGGGGTAGATCAGCATACGAATTTAATTTGTCCGGAGGCGGGTTCTTAAGGTGAAATTTTGTACTGCAAAACACATTTTTCCATAGAGCATAATGTAAATGCAGATAATCCGTTCCAGCCCTCGAAAATATTACCAATATTACCAATTTCCAACACAACAATCATATCTGTGCATTTAAAAACAATCAAAACATTTAGAAAAGACATGTGCATGAAGTAAAATATGAAATTAATAGGCAGTAAACCTCACTTCATCCTAATTCTTGATTCCTCTTGGCACTGGCTGGTTTAAAAACCACACTGAAGGCGGCTCCCTTTTCTTCTTGCTACCGTCCTTGATAAGATTCTCGGGACCCGCGGTGCACTAGCGTCTTTACTAAATCTTACACAAAATGGCAAAATAATGAAACAAGACACAAAAGGAAACGTGAACTCACTTCGCGTGGTTTTCCACTGACGCAAACATGTATTGAACGGCTCCCGGGCGTACGCGCGACAAGGAAATTGTGCCTAGAATGCTTCGCATGCCGAGGCAAATTTCTTGCAAGATTTGAGTTCTTAAGGCGTAAATTCGCAAGGCGTGGCGTTCGTATTCCGAGGTCAATATTTCGGAACAAAATGGCAGAAATGGAATGATAACGCATTAAAGCGAGACGTTCACAGAAACACAGTGTTCGGCGTTTAATTACTGAGATAACCGGAGACGAAAGTCAATGGCCTTGTTTATTTCACGTGTGAGAGAATTTCCTCCATCTCTCCTCCTAATAGCGTGTCTTAAGGTTTAAATGATACAAATGGTCGCCGTCATCTCTTGTTCTCCCAGACGAGATTTCCTCAAAGATGAGCTGTGTGTGTGCATGTGTGTGTGTGTGTGTGTGTGTGTTTGGTAATAAGCCCACGGGGAACTGCAGAGACAGAGTCTCCCTGCTCATCATTCTGAAGGCAGCGATTACTTTCATATGATATCATGAGCTTTGCTTAATCTACATTTTTTCGCCTCGCGCATCGGCACAATTTATCTGGATTGAATGTGACGTTTGTTGTTAAGTTGCAGACACTAAACCTTAATGCATGCAGCTTACATCCACATCTGGTGCAACCTGTAGGAGTTACAGTACATCCTCAATCACAATTCAGCACAGACGAGTCATTTGTAGCCATGTGACTGTGCCATCATTGGCATCACAGGCAGGAACGGATTAGCGATCTACTGGCGACACGCCCAAGGACACTGGACACTATGGGAGGAGAGGAGGGAGCATGGCAGAACAGGAAGGAAATCGTTTCTCCAATTATGTGTACTAAAACGATGACTATAACTAATTCTTATCTAAACCCATCTGGCATGGCATTCCTCAACTGATTTCATTTCAGGACATAATGTATTATTATTATTATTATTAATAATAATAATAATAATAATAATAATAATAATAATAATAATAATAATTCCTGGTATTTGGCATTGGGTTTAAAATACGCACAGGGTTCAAGGAGGCTCTTTTTTTTTTTTTTTTTACTTTGAAATGGAAATGTCTGAGAAGTTTTAAAGCTTTGCACATTTGTGTTCATGGCTTTCTAATCTCGAAGCTCTGGCTCACAATCTCACACACCATCAGCCGCTGTGCGTCCGTAATGATCTCATTTAGAGCTCTATTAAATAGTACTGACTCAGAGGGAAGGCCAGTGGACACACACTGCATCAAATACACTGACACACACACACACACACACACACACATATATATTCATGCTCATGAAGGCAAAGGCAAACGGGCAACAAAACTGAAACTAAGAATGCACACACACACACACACACACACACACACACACACACACACACACTCGTACACGCACAAAACTAGCAGAAGTGCACACACAGGCAAGACAAACAATATGCAGATACTGTACAGTATTAGTACGAGTCTCTCTCTCTCTCTCTCTCTCCAACCATCTTCACTTCTTATTTCAAACACCTGCTACTTGATTACGCATTTTACAACAGAAAAGCGAATTATGCAATCACAATCATGAGTTGCCGCTTCAAATGCTACGCATCACTGTGGTTATGTAATGCAACGCCATGCAGAAATGTAGTGCAGTAGAAAGTACAGATATTTGCTGTAGGATGTAGCGGAGTAAAAGGTAAAAACATCCTCTAATAATAAAATTACTTAAATAAAATACAGATACATGAAAACTGTTCTTAAGTACAGGAACAGAGTCAATTAACTTAGTTATCGTCCACCTCTGCTGTACAGTATACTCACTTATCACATTGATGCTGAATTATCGATCCTACTGATCTCTTTAAGAGTAAGGGACATACAGTACAGTATAGGGAGAGAAAAAAGTAAAAGTGGCATAACAGGAGAAAAATCTTCATCAAAGCAAAGCATAAGCGACGCATAGTCCTAGTCTAGTTTTTGGCGAGATGGGTGACAAGGGTTTGTCCTGGTCCGTGCTAGACGAGTCTAAACTAATTGCTAATTTTTAAAAAGAATAACTACTAAACGCATATTAAGCACCTGTATAAAGTTGAAAAATCCTGCCTTCTGTGTTATACAGTAATTACTTAAAAGGATTTGATCTCTTCTCTGATTGGTTAGAAACCTTGAGCATGAAGACGAGACTTCAATCGTTGTTTTTAGCGCAGTTTAGTACAAACTTTGTTAATTATTAAATCTCAGTTTTAGTATAATTAGGTGACTTATGAATAATGATCATTATCACTATTATCAAAGAATTACTGCTAAACTAGTGCGTTAGCAAGCTTGTGTGAGGATAAGAAATCCCGTCTTCTGCAGTTTATCTGTAACAGCAGCTCTGCAGCTCAAATCACGGGATTATATTAAATGTCCTCGATACGAAAACATCATGATTTCTACATGAACACCCTCGTGGGCATGTACTATATGGCAGACTTTCACATGACGTACATTTTCTAATGAAATATTTTTCATTTGGTAACGTTTATCTAGCTTTTTATTTTATTTTTTTGAAAGGAGTCTCCAGGGTCAGTACAGTGGAATCTTGGATTACAAGCATAATTTGTTACGGAAGCAAGCTCATATTCCAAAACACTCGTAAACCAAATCAACCCTTCCCATAAGAAATAATGAAAACTCAAATAATTCGTTCCACAGCCCAAAAAGAAATAAATACAGAAAAATAATTAAGACAATATATAAAGTAAAAATTAAACAAATTAACCTGCACTTTACCTTTTCAAAAAGTAAAAAAAAAATCCCAACAAATAAATGAAACCTATGAAAAGAATCGCGACAGAGCAGAGTTTCTGTGTAGAGCAGAGTGTGTGTGTCTGTGTGAAGCTGGGGAGGGAGGGTGTAAAGGCGAGAGAGTGTGTGTGTGTGTGTGTGTGTGTGTGTGTGTGTGTGTGTGTGTGTCGGTGTCAAAAAACTTGGCACTCGTAAACCAAGACATGATCGTTTTTCAAGTCAAAATTTAGTAAAAATCTTTGCTCGTCTTGGGGAACACTCGTAAAACGAGTTACTCACAATCCGAGGTTCCACTTTGTAAGCGTCAGAGGTAAAACTGGATACAAAAAAATAAATTTCTCAGTAACATTAGATTTTTCTTTTTTTAACAAGAAAGAAAAAACTTAGAGCCAGTGAGAGAAGGTCTGTTTGTAGCTGCTATAAGTGTAAATGTCCATGTTTTATGGAGATACAGTAAATGTTATCAGCTAAAACATCAAACATACCATATTGGTCTTTAATAATTAATCTCATTATAGTAGATATTAAGTCCAAGCACATCGCATTGTTAGAAATTACTGCACCGTTGGAACATTGCTGTATAAAAACAATAAAAAGCTTCAGGTCATTGCCCTGTAGAAAAGTAATCAACGTTGCCTGGACCCCCACCAGCACACCCTTCCTCCTTCTGTCCTTCTCTTTATATCCTTTTCTCACTACTCCCCTCATTTTCTCCTGTCCTGTCCTCTTTTATTCTCTCCGTGTCCCATCCTCCCCTCTAGCTCTCATCCTCCAGGCCTCTTTATCAGTATTCTGTATCTAGCTTGAGCTGCTTTAAGCTCTCCTCAGGGCGTCGTCTCTGTTGGCCGCTCCATCTAATTAAGACATATCTGCCTTGCTCTTGAGCTCATCATGGCCCTGCTGCGTCTCAGAACCCAGCCGAAGCTGCTTTCTACTCGGGCACCTGCGTGGCCCTAATCGAACCGTCTCCTCTCATACTGATGCTGATGGCGGAACTCCATCCTGATCCCGGCTCCTCTCCTCTCCTCCTCCTCGTTAAGCTCTCTGAAAGGTCCAGCTGTTAGGGTTCAACATGACGGCCGTTAGTGTACAAGGATTATTGTTGATACTCGTCACTGTGAAATGAACATGAAGCAGTGTTCCCTGAGCTACTGTACAGTGTGAGCTGCGCTTAACTGTATTTATTTATTTATATTGAAAAGGCTTAACAACAAGGCTTTTAAAAAAAAAAAAAAAAAAAAAAGCTCAAAGTTTCATCGCTGTTGCTGCAGTTAATTTCTCTGATCCAGCCTCATTAAGGTGTCTAATGACTTAAAGCACTCATTGCATGTTTACTCATATTTAAAGGACCCCTATTACACAAAAATCACTTTTTAGTCATTTTAGACATTCAGATCGAGCTCCAGCGTATGAACAAAACATGCTTTTTGTCCCTTTTCAAATTTTTGCATTGGCTGACCAATTTTACATAACATTTCATCCTGTTGTGACATCACATAAGAAGAGCCCCTCCCCCGGCTTGTTGCTCAGCTCTGCTGTTCTCTGCAGTCGCTCATTTACATAAACACTGAAGGAGGAGGAGTCAAATAAATAGAGAAATGAAAAAATTGTATCTGAGGGGTATTTCAGGCACACTTTGGGGGGGTTATAACACTTTATAACATCTAACATCTAATCTGCAGTTATAACACTTTATAACATCTAATTGTTTCTTTATGAAAAGGTCCAAGTTTGCGAAATCTATCATTAATATATTTCCTACAACAAATTTCTGAGCTCAAATTATCAAGGTGTCACAATGTTTTAATTCACAGTAAAAAAAAAAATAACAAAAAAAAAATAGACAGACATCTGGAGGGAAGCATCCATCATGTGGTCCTTTGAAATACGTGTGTTCGTGTATTTCATCACTTCACTTGTGCATGTGTGTAAATAATGTCCCCTAAATATGCTTCACCTTTTTTTTTATCGTTTCTGCACTATTTGGCCGTCGATGAATTGTCATGCTGTAGTGTACAAATAATTTAAAGCAATAAACATGAACATGGGAGCTTATATGGTAAGGGAAAAGAAGAAGAAGAAGGAAAGAGAGAGAGAGAGAGAGAGAGAGAGAGAGTAGCGGTCCAGCTGACAGATGAGGTTAACAGAAAGGTGTGTTGTGAAAAGCTGCAGAGAGAATTCCTTTGAAAAACATAATCCCAAATTCTGCTGATTTTAGATGAAATAAATAAATCAGCTGGATACTCTCTCTCTCTCTCTCTCTCTCTCTCTCTCACACACACACACACACACATACACAAAAAAAACACTGAAATACATCAGTATCCTTTGTGTTTCTTCTATCACGGGAACATTTGGTCCAGGCAAAAAAGAAAACAGCCAGCAGTCTAATAAAATAAGTAAATAACCAAATGAATAAATGAACAACACACACACACACACACACACACACACACACACACACACACACACACACACACACACACACACACACAAAAAGACTGTTATTATTATTCAAACCAAGTGCATGGCTGCGGTTTCATATGACTTCACGCTATTGTGAGAGATCAGTTGCTGATAACCCCAAAATCTGGCAACCCACGAACACATGTTCCCCGTATACAACAAAGAAACATTATACAATACATATTTATACAAAATTAGATTGTTGGAGGAAGCAAGAGTACCTGGAATTTCCTTCGGGATCAATAAAGTATCTATCTATCTATCTATAGTGCAACAGTGTAAGAGGAAATTCAAGATAAGATCAAGACAGGAAGCATTCGACATTTTTGCTAAGGAAGGCTGGACTGGAAAGACGACTTTAAAAGGCCGGGAGGACGAGGAACAATGAGACCTGAGTTTCCAGGAATACGCAACAGCCCCCCCCCCCCCCCCCCCCCCCCCCCGCCCCCCCCCCCCCCCTATACAGGATAAGTAGACAGCGTATGAAAGGATAATACGAGAGGCGTTCAAGTCAAACCGGGACTTCGTGTCTGAAACGCTGGCCTCCCAGGAACTCCTTTAATGCCGTTTCCATGTGGAAATCAGTTGGTGGAGGTCAATCGGTTTTACAGCCTTCATTCACGCCAAAGTCCTGGTTTGACTTGAACATGAAAACTCTCGTGATAAGTGCATTAGTGTCGCAGCAGATTATATAGAGAAAGAAGAGGAGTTTTTACTCTCAGAACCGCGTGCTGTTATTCTGCACAATGGAAAAGTCCCGCTTTGACTTGAACAGCGCTCAAAATAAAAATAATAATAACTGAAGTGTAACTTTTCCTAAGAACACATTCACACACATTTTCACGCAGAGCTATAAAGACTTACTGTAATTGTGAATATTAACCAGCATCCAGCAAAAAAGAAAAAAAAAAAGAAAAAACTTTCATGAAACTACTAAAACGTTGAACTGTAAACTTTCTCTGCAGTGTTTTCAAAGCGCTGCGGCCCTGAAACCCGATAATAAGCTCCTCTGTCAGCCTATTTTTAAGCTCTCGGCAGCTAATTTCCCATAAACGCTGCAATTAACGGCTGTTTTGACGACGATGGTCTGAAGAGACGCTCGGAAAACGGGATGAAAGCGCGCTAAGGAACATGGCCACGTCTCGGGAGGTTAATATTTCATTTTCGGCCTCATTTGCGCCTCATCAGAAGAAAGGCGAGCACGATTCTCTGAGCTCTGACCAAGCGTTAGGGCGCAACTCGTACTGCAACAAAATCACATTTGTTGTCTATTTGTCTGGAAAATGATAGCAGCCGCCTCAGACATCAGTGTGTGTGTGTGTGTGTGTGTGTGTGTGTGTGTGTGTGTGTGTGTGTGTGTGTACTGAATGAAGTAGAAAAGCAGTGAGGTGTGAAGCGGCATGCTTTGTTACGTGCATTTGCCTGATTTAGCTCAACTGAGCTGTCAGATGTGTGTGTGTGTGTGTGTGTGTGTGTGTGTGTGTGTGTGTGTGTGTGAGTGTGTGTGTGACACCTTTGTCCAGAGGATTGGCATCATTTGTAACATGACTCAGTTGTTAAGTCTCGATTTCATCCCATCAGGAAAGTGGTGCAAACTGCAGGCAGAGCTGCCACCACCTGAGTGAGCGGCACAACAGCACACAGACGGTATACGGAGTCGGCGCTCAAACCGGCGCCGCGTGTAGCCTCGTTAGACTGGGTGTGATTTCAATCCCGTAAACAACTCCAGGGTTCGTGGTTGGATCCTAGCGCTCAGGTTTCTGTACATCTGCTGAGTTTCTTCTGTTCTCTGTGGGCTTCCTCCAGGTTCTCCGGTTTCCTCTGACGTCCATGAAAAACATGCCAGGTGGTAAAATTACTGTAGCAAACTCGAAACTATCATACCCAGGATGTGAATGAGTGTGTGAGAGTGTGTGAGAGTGTGTGCATGGTCCCATATGCGCTGTATACCCACTGCAAACCTGACTCAGATAAAGTAGCGAGGGAAGATGAATCAGTTTGCGACTCAGTGTTTATTTACAGAAATATTATATATATATACATATATATATATATGGTGTAGTGGTTAGCGCCGTTGCCTTGCACCTCCAGGGTCTGGGTTCGATTCCCACCTCAGGGTGTGTGTGTGTGTGTGTGTGTTCTCCCCGTGCTTGACGGGTTTCTTCAGTGTTCTCCGGTTTCCTCCCACAGTCCAAAGACATTCAGATTAGGCTAACTTGTGTTCCCAAGTTGCTAATTAGTGTGTCAATGTTGTAAATTGGAATAAATACAATGGTAATCATTCTTGGTGTACTACAGAGGTTGCTACATGGATGGATGGATGGATGGATGGGCTGGTTGTAAACTAGTATACTCGTGTGCTGTATATTGTTAATACTGCATTTTCCATTCCTACATCTGTTGAAGCAGATAAAACATGATTAATTTATTCGTTTAATTCTGTAAATACTGCCACATTATTCCCCCAATTGGCGCCCAATTGTATTTACATACAGTATCTACAGTGTAGCTCAGATTAACATCTAATAAAATATTTTCTCAGCATTTCAGATTACTCCTCAATGGACCACAAAATGAAATACTAATTGATTTTGATATGAATTATTTAATAACGCGATTGATTGTCTTCTTCCTGCCATTTTGCTCCTTAGTTTTTCCCACATATTCCTTTTCTTATCCCACCTCTAAATCCATGAATGTTTAATCTTACTGTCCAGTTGAGGTCATTTAACTTCGTTTGTCTATAAATCACACTGAAATTAGCCGTAGAAGCTACGCAGGGCGTTTCACTAGAATCCAGTAGTGATGGAAAGTGATTTGGATCATTTTAGTGACTCGGTTCTTTAAATCTCGTTCATCAGAATGAACGAATCTTTTCTTGTGTGTCATTTAGTTCATTTCGTTCTTTTGATCAGAAATGAAATAAAATGTTACATTTTCAATAAACAGACCCCCAACACGTCTACATACACAGATTGTGGCTATAGTTCCAGTAATGAAAATATTGCCATCGGTGTTGGGTGTAACAGTGTTTAGAGTACTCAGATTCCTCTTTTGAAGTAACGAGTAATCTAACGCGTTCGGTCCGCCATTCAAGTACTCAGTTACTCAGTTACTTTTTCAAAAATGTAATCCGTTATTTAGGCAATTTATGTAATCCGTGAGCCAGACAGCAGTCGTTCCCAATCCATAAGTGTGTGTGCGTGTTTGTGTGTGTGTTTGAGAAAGTCGTCCTACAACCCCCGCCCCCGATAATCCCCCCCCACCCCCTCTGTTATACCCCTATCTCACCTATTTTGTAATGTAATTAGTTACTATAAAAAGTACCGTCCCCAACACTGTTTACAATGCAGCTAAGAACATGTTATTATAAACAGAATGAGCAGCTCACCATCATATCTTCTGGTCTGAATCGTTCGTTCTTTTGAATCTTTTGCACTGCATAGCGTCTATGGGAGTCACGTGACAAAAGAACGAACGACTCGGATTTGAAGACTCAAAGGTAACGACTCATTTCTGTTTCCTGAACATAGTGGAAAATGAATGAATCACTCTCCGAGACTACTCGCTCTTCTGAGTCACATTAAAGACTCGTTCAAAAAGAGCGAATCGTTCATGAACGATCCATCACTAGAATCCAATCAGCTCGCAGTGGCTATAGTCAGACCTACTGTAGGCTTGATGAGGCTTCGGTGCTTCCAACAGCGGGGACTGGCTGCTAAATAAGCTCAGAAATGCTTTACATCGATTTTATGTCTTTTTGCTCTTTATTTTTTATATGTAAAACAACTGTTACCTGATCGTGTGATTGTATGATTTATGCTCATTTCTATTACTTTGTCCCTTTGCAAAGTCTGAACAAGATATTTTTCTGAGCCTTGCTTTCTCCTTGCTTTCGGTGTCACGTTCCGGGGTGTTGTTCGGCATAAACGCAGGAGGATCCAGGTTTTAACGGAAAACGATGTTTTATTTAAACACAAAACAGGCAGGGAAACTCAACAAACAAATAGACTTTAAATGAAACCGAAACAAAAACACGAATAGACGAAACAAAAGACACTAGGAAACAGGCTGACATGACTAATATAAATGAACAGTTGCAAGACCACGAAAAGGACTAAAAGCACGCTATTTATAAGGAAACTAATAACCAACTCGGTTCAGGTGGGCGCCCGTGTCACCTGACCGAGATTAAACAAAACAAAACACAACACAAAGTCTCTGGGCGCTAGGCGCCCTCTAGGGGTTATCCCTGACATAACCCCCCCTCAAAGGGCGCAACTCCGGGGCGCCCCAGGTGGTCCAGGGCATCCCCCCCAGGGTCCAATGTCCGCCCCTCTCACCCATAGGCTGGCACCTATGTCCTGTGGGCCAGGTGGCTTCATGCCCCCGTTGAAGCAGGGCGGCGGAGACGGAGGAAGCTCGCCGTCCTCTTTGATGCTGGGCGGTGAAGGCAGTGGGTGCTCGCCGTCCTCGGTGACGCAGGGCGGCAGAGGATGAGGAGGCTCGCTGTCCTCGGCGGCGCATGACAGCGGCGGCGGAGAAAGAGGATGGAGCTCGTGCTCCTCGGCGGCGCATGAAGGCGGCGGCGGAGGAAAAGGAAGCTCGCTGTCCTCAACGGCGTACGAAGGTGGCGGCGGAGGAAGAGGATGGAGCTCGTGCTCCTCGGCGCCGCATGACGGCGGCGGCGGAGGAAGAGGATGGAGCTCGTGCTCCTCGGCGGCGCATGAAGGCGGCGGCGGAGGAAAAGGAAGCTCGCTGTCCTCAACGGCGTACGAAGGCGGCGGCGGAGGAAGAGGATGGAGCTCGTGCTCCTCGGCGGCGCATGAAGGCGGCGGCGGAGGAAGAGGATGGAGCTCGTGCTCCTCGGCGGCGCATGAAGGCGGCGGCGGAGGAAGAGGAAGCTCGAAGTCCTCAGCGGCGCATGAAGGCGGCGGCGGAGGAAAAGGAAGGAGCTCGTGCTCCTCGGCGGCGCATGAAGGCGGCGGCGGAGGAAGAGGATGGAGCTCGTGCTCCTCGGCGGCGCATGAAGGCGGCGGCGGAGGAAGAGGATGGAGCTCGTGCTCCTCGGCGGCGCATGAAGGCGGCGGCGGAGGAAAAGGAAGCTCGCTGTCCTCAACGGCGTACGAAGGCGGCGGCGGAGGAAGAGGATGGAGCTCGAAGTCCTCAGCGGCGCATGAAGGCGGCGGCGGAGGGAAAGGATGGAGCTCGTGCTCCTCGGCGGCGCATGAAGGCGGCGGCGGAGGAAAAGGAAGCTCGCTGTCCTCAACGGCGTACGAAGGCGGCGGCGGAGGAAGAGGATGGAGCTCGTGCTCCTCGGCGGCGCATGAAGGCGGCGGCGGAGGAAAAGGAAGCTCGCTGTCCTCAACGGCGTACGAAGGCGGCGGCGGAGGAAGAGGATGGAGCTCGAAGTCCTCAGCGGCGCATGAAGGCGGCGGCGGAGGAAAAGGAAGCTCGCTGTCCTCAACGGCGTACGAAGGCGGCGGCGGAGGAAGAGGATGGAGCTCGTGCTCCTCGGCGGCGCATGAAGGCGGCGGCGGAGGAAGAGGAAGGTCGAAGTCCTCAGCGGCGTATGAAGGCGGCGGCGGAGGAAGAGGATGGAGCTCGTGCTCCTCGGCGGCGCATGAAGGCGGCGGCGGAGGAAGAGGATGGAGCTCGTGCTCCTCGGCGGCGCATGAAGGCGGCGGCGGAGGAAAAGGAAGCTCGCTGTCCTCAATGGCGTACGAAGGCGGCGGCGGAGGAAGAGGAAGCTCGAAGTCCTCAGCGGCGCATGAAGGCGGCGGCGGAGGAAGAGGATGGAGCTCGTGCTCCTCGGCGGCGCATGAAGGCGGCGGCGGAGGAAAAGGAAGCTCGAAGTCCTCAGCGGCGCATGAAGGCGGCGGCGGAGGAAGAGGCGGCTCGTCGTCCTCGGCTGCCCTGTGCAGCGACGGAAGCCCGCCGTCCTCGACTGCCCTGTGCAGCGACGGAAGCTCGCCGTCCTCGGCTGCCCTGTGCAGCGACGGAAGCTCGCCGTCCTCGGCTGCCCTGTGCAGCGACGGAAGCTCGCCGTCCTCGGCTGCCCTGTGCAGCGACGGCAGCTCGCCGTCCTCGAAGGCACAGTGCAGCGACGGTAGCTCGCCGTCCTCGAAGGCACAGTGCAGCGACGGTAGCTCGCCGTCCTCGAAGGCACAGTGCAGCGACGGTAGCTCGCCGTCCTCGAAGGCACAGTGCAGCGACGGTAGCTCGCCGTCCTCGAAGGCACAGTGCAGCGACGGTCGCTCGCCCTCCTCTTCGCTGCAGTGCAGCGGCGGCAGCTCGCTGTCCTCGGCGGCGCGGTGCAGCAGTGCTACCTGCCCTTGGAGCTTGGCCACCTGCTCCCGCAGGTCACGAATGCGCTCTTCATTTATTTTAGCGCACCGCCGAAAGCTGCTCCAATCAAGCTGGGAGGTTGCTCCCTGCTGCACGTCCCGCTCACACTCCGCTCTCTTGCCGCTACGCCGTTTGGTTCTCCGGCTACCTTCCACGCCGGCTCCCCAAACTCCAAACATCGTTGCCCCCCCCAAAAATAATCTCCCCGGGGCAGGGCTCCTCTGCTATGCCTCTTTTTAGGTCTTGCAATCTGTCACGTTCCGGGGTGTTGTTCGGCATAAACGCAGGAGGATCCAGGTTTTAACGGAAAACGATGTTTTATTTAAACACAAAACAGGCAGGGAAACTCAACAAACAAATAGACTTTAAATGAAACCGAAACAAAAACACGAATAGACGAAACAAAAGACACTAGGAAACAGGCTGACATGACTAATATAAATGAACAGTTGCAAGACCACGAAAAGGACTAAAAGCACGCTATTTATAAGGAAACTAATAACCAACTCGGTTCAGGTGGGCGCCCGTGTCACTTGACCGAGATTAAACAAAACAAAACACAACACAAAGTCTCTGGGCGCTAGGCGCCCTCTAGGGGTTATCCCTGACATTCGGTCTCTACAGTTCTCACTAAATCCTGGCATTTCCTGGCATTTCTCTCTTTCATGTCAATCAAAACAATGCTGGCCAACAGCAAATAAGCCTGCACAACTCCTTAGGAATTCTTATGAGTTGATCATGGACTTTACAATATGCAAAGAACTATAGAACTATATCTGGTTTATTTTTTGTCATTTTTAAATAATTATATAGTTCAAATCCACTGAGTATAGGGAACCACAGAACAATTAAAAAGCCAACCAACAGCGGCACTCATTCATTCTGCACCAGATATTTTCCAACCACACACACACACACACACACACACACATACCTTTACTATCCCATATTTAAAAACCCAGACACGACAGGGATTTAAATTCACTCTAAAATGAATCAGAGGCAAGTGATGATCGCTCCAAAAAAAAAAAACGCACATGTATCCGAGGCTGTGCTTTGGAAGTGAAATTCCAATACAGTTGTACACGACCACACGCAGCAGCTCTAAGACAATTAATTAGAATAAAGAAGGATTTAAAAATCATCCAAGGAATTGTTTCAGGTGTGCGAATGTGTAGAGTGCGTGTGTGTGTGTGCTTGTGCGTGTGTGTGCGTGTGTGTGTGTGTGTGTGTGTGTGTGTGTGCGCTCAGGGCTGCCTGCTGAAACAACCACTGACTCCTGGACTAAGAGCACCCTCAAGAGGAGGTTGTTTCAGTGTGTGTGTTTGTGTGTGTGTGTGTATATATATATATATATATATATATATATATATATATATAATTGGCTCGGTGGCGCAATGGATAGCGCATTGGACTTCTAGGTTCAGCCGTGGAGCTATTCAAAGGTTGTGGGTTTGAGTCCTGCCAGAGTCACTTGCTGGGCAGTGGTGGCACTGAGTTACTGATCGGAAGATCGGCAATTCCCAGCTCAGCCAGGTTGCCATTGTTGAGTCCTTGAGCAAGGCCCTTAACCCCAACTGCTCCAGGGGCGCTGTATCATGGCTGACCCTGCGCTCTGACCCCAGTTACACTGGGATATGCGAAGAAGGAATTTCCCTGTGCTGTAATGTATATGTGTGTATATATATATATATATATGCAGTATATACCCTGAAAGCAGATGAAAAGGTTTCATGCTCTGTAATCTGGATTAAATAGAAGAAATAAAGAATGTTGTCATCTATATGAGAGATCCAGTATGATAGAGGATAGAAGAGATAGAAGAGAACAAAGGAGTGTAGTAGTAGTTTACGGCAAGCTGCTTGAGCCAGTCCTTAATAGTTCATCAGTAAACCCAAAATATCTGTCACTGGTTATACTACTAGTCATTTTGGCCTTACTTGTTTACTTGTAAGTTTTTTTTTTTAGGCTCACCAATTCAATGGCAATGCCAAAATGGCTATAACTTGTTACATTAATAAGCATTTTTGCCTTCACTCTTTAATAGAAATAAATGCTCAACCAGCTAGCCATATACAGTGGAACCTCGGATTGCAAGTAACCCAGTTTACGAGTGTTCTGCAAGACGAGCAAAGATTTATTTTTTTTTACTTGAAAAATGAGCATGTCTTGGTTTACGAGTGCCAAGTTTTTTGACACCGAAACACACACACCGACACACACACACACACACACACACTCTCTCTCGCCTTTACACCCCCCCTCCCCTGCTTCACATAGACACACACACTCTGCTCTACACAGAAACTCTGCTCTGTTGCGATTCTTTTCAAAGGTAAGGTGCTGGTTCATTTGTTACACACACAAATACACGGCGCCTGCACGCACATATGGAAACACTTATCTGTTGAGATTTATTTGAACTTTTTTTAAAGGTAAAGTGCAGGTAAATTTTTTTATTTTTACTTTATATACTATATTCATTATTTTTCTGTATTTATTTTTTTGGGCTGTGGAACGAATTATTTGAGTTTTCATTACTTCTTATGGGAAGATTTGATTTGGGTATACGAGTGTTTTGGAATGGAGCCCGCTTCCAGAAGGAATTATGCTCGTAATGCAAGGTTCCACTGTACACTGCTTCGCCTATACACACACAGTATAATGAAAACTCACAAGATTGGAACCAAACAGCTGTGTGTACATACAAAATCCACTTGTTAGTAAGGATAATACAGAATGAAAAAATGAAAGATTAGACTTTGGAGTGATGGAAAAAGGTCAGGTGACCTGATGAGTCCAGACTGAGTCTATACCAGAGTTATGGGCGTGTCAGGGTAAGAAGGGAAGCACATGAAGCAACGCACCCATCATGCATAGTGTCCACTGTACAAGCCTCTGGAGACAGTGTTATGATCTGGGGTTGCTTCAGTCGCTCAGGTCGAGACGTTATGTGGAAATAAAATGAAGTCAGCTGATTATCTGAATGTACTAAATCACCAGCACATCACATCTATGGAGGGTTTTCTTCTTCTCTGATGGTACGGACATATTCCAGGCCTCGGAGTGTGAAAGAATGGTCCTGAAGATGAGCATGAGGAATCACTTTCACACATGAATGGACACCACATGGAGTGCTGTAATCAGCTAAAGGTGAAAGGTGATTGAATGTGATTGAGTGTGCAACTTTTTTTTATGTGTTTTAGTGTAGTGGTAGTTATGGTTGTAATAGTAGTATTTTACCAGGATTCATCATTCATTAGTTAATTTTCCTTTCACTCTTCCTGCTGGAGGTTGCAGTGGCAGCACACTAAGCTGGTTATCCTGGACCACAGTTCCCAGCTTCTCCTGGTGAATCCCCGTCCCAAGTCAGCTCTACAGTGTAAGCTCTACTGTGGGTTCTGGGTCCATCCTGGAGTAACCGTCCAGTGGGACTTGCCTGATGCATCTCTACTGGAATCTGAGATTATAAGACAGCCAACATTCCTTACCAGGTTCTTCCCAGTTTGGAGAAGCAGTAGGTCCACCAACACACACCAGGACGGTGAGTTTAGCACTGTACCACTGACCCACTCAATTTATCAGTCACACATATTGTTTTTCCATCACTCATGAATCACATTCTGCGATGATCGGATTATTGTTCAGGAATCGTGTTTATAAGATGAAGTTATGAGTACGCTTCTGTGTTCTGTAAAGCAGGAAGAGAGTTGCTCATGCCCCTGCTGATTTGTTTTCTCCTATTTCTTCAGTAGAAAGCCTGTTTTGTTTAATCGCTGTGTCATTCAGCCATGGAAATTAGAGTCAGGCTTTATCTTGCTTCAGCTTAAACAGCCCTTTAGAAATGCTGTTTTGACAGTGTTTGTGTATGTTTGTGTGGGAGTGGAAGTGAATTTTTGCGATGTGGGTCTCTTTAGTTATGCTTTAGCTCATCAATGAGCCGTTTTCACAAAGACTTTTTTTTTTTTTTGTACAAGAACAGTACATCCAGGCAGGGTAAAATCACTTCCTGTTAGCCTTGCAGATGATTGTTTATCACAAAAACGGTGGCGTCATTATTATATGGCGTTATATTATAACTTTCGCTCAAAGTGGAATGATTTTTCACTTCATCTTTGTCAAGACTTCTAAGTGGAACAAGTCATTGTGTATGGCATTAATAGCTAACATTTGCATTAACTAACTAATTAATTAATTAATAGATTAGGACCCAAGCATTATAACATCGGCACTATGACATCATTGATGTGACTGTCCTAATGTTTTTCTAAGAATTATTATTTGTTTTTTTTTATATATATATATACTGTATATAATTATATATATATATATATATATATATATATATATATATATATATATATATATATATAACATGCAATAGCAATGGCTCAGGAGCTCAGGCGTCACCTGTGTGCTGATGTTCATGACTGTTTTTCTACTCAACAGGAAGTCAGTTAATTTGGGCAGTTTGCACAATGCCCACGGTCTTTCTGGTGCCCCCGGGAGGTGATGGCGCAAGTGCTTGGGCCCGATTATCGCTGCTTGCAATTATACAAGATAATTGTAGTAGTAATGTTGTTCATGAATTTTCATTGACACTGTGCACCATTTTGCGAACTTTTTACTGTGCTTTTGCTCTAGCTGATTAGGTGTAGCGAGAATGATGTTTTGTGTTACAATACAGTCGAGAGTAGCATCGAGGATGGTGGAGCTCGACGTGCTGTCTACTGTGTCTGTGAGGCAATGACTCTTCTTAACAGTGTGCTATGACTATCATTCTGTTGTCCGTGTGTTATAGCTATAATTTTCTAACGATAATCATTGGACATTATATTAGGTGGTGGTTCTTCAGCACAGTAGTAAATCCTCCATATAAACCAATATTAACCCTGTCAATCAAGGGGAAATGATCACGATACCATCACCAATCAGCAGATGTTATTTTCCTAGAGTTGAAAGTGGAGCAACACTTTCAACAACAAATTGTGCATGCATGTCACCAGATTCCTGTAGGGAGAAAGCCACAGGTAGCACACTCTCCTTATTTAAGAGCTAATTAGCACGAATGGTGTTGCTCACTTAAAATACACCAGGACGTGTTGCACAAGGTAGGATTTGAGACATGCTCCGATCGGATAGCGCTGTCCTCAGAGTGTGTTACTCCGCCCCCAACGCTACGTGAGCGAGCAGTTCGAAAAAATGCGGTCGGCCTGTACTGAAATTATGTTCATTTCACCATTTCCATGATCGATTATTGTGGCAAAAAAAAAAAAAACAGAAAAAAAATCCCCATACTGTAAATTTTATAACTTGTTTTGTAAAGCTGCTTTATATAAACACATTTGATCTATAACCAAAATGCTTCTGAAATAACAAGAGGAAAATTGGTTTGTTGAAAATGAAAACAATGCTTATAATTGTTGGTTTGCTCTAGTTTCCAGGATATGTTTTTTGTGCCAACACTGCCTGAGTGAACAGGTTATAAAGCGGCTAAATGGCTAAAATGCATAAGTAGAGTGATACTCGATACAGTATAAATCCATACAAAATATTTTTACAGGCAGATTTTCCCCACCAAACAGTGGCGTAGTCAGTCATTAGTACGGTGAGCGATTTCATCAGGAAATATGGAAATGAGGTATGAAGGCAAATGTAGTCCATCAATGGCCACAGCCATTTGTAAAAACAGGAACAGAAGACGGTCTGTTCAATAAACACTGGATATATTTGGATGAGCTGAAATAAAACTGGACAATAAACTTACTGATTTGCTTCAGTTTTAAGATATTTGGGTTCATTTTAGGTCGGTGTATGGTCTACATGCTGTACGTATAATACAGTAATACGCTGGACGTATTGATTCCTGACTTTTAAATTCACCGTATACTGTATACAGTACTGTGCAGAAAACGTTCTGGGGTTTTTTTTTTTTTTTAGAACTTTATTATTGTATTAGTACGAAAATAGTTCTGATTTTCTAACATCAGTGTTCCAACACAAAATTAAATGTTACGGAAAAATACTTTCACATTTTATAAGCACCCTCTTTTTAGACAAAGAAGGAAGTTGCCGGGTTTTGCAAGCAAAAAGAGAAGCAGGTGCGACAGTCAAGGTCCTCAGGAGAACTCTGTGGGTGGCGCTGTGGGACGCTCAGGAAACTTAGTAGCTAATTTCCCTATGAAGCTGCACAAATTGTACCCGAGACTAAAGGGTCCTCAAAGTGTCCTCAAAGCACACCAAATACAAATGCTGACATTTTGTTTCATTAATTATTTTTTCTAGGCAAAAAAGCTAATTTTATCATTCGTTTTTTTTTTTTTTTTTTTTTTTTTTTGAAAGCATGCTTGCTCTACAGCATTTGTTTGCATATGCCTAGGATTTTTACACGATACTATACAGATTTTTATATGAGATATCATTCAATATATAATATGTGCCTCTCTGTTTGAATTTTTGGGTACAGTAAATATGGTAGTATGTGCGATATACTGTATATATAAGATGAATATTAAAATTCAATAAAAACCTGAATATCTTGAAAACTGTAGCCAATCAATAGTCCGAATCATCCTGTTTTAATTCAGCCGATCGGAATAGATAATAATTATCAGCTTTCATCTCTGAAACAAAGAAGGTTGTTGTTACAATCCTGTTACATCAAGTAAAACATGATGCCTATAGTCAATTGTATTTTTCTATTATAATGAGACTGTAATTAAAACTTTCTTTTAAACATTGACCCTTAATTCCACCAAGCAAAACAGAGAGTCGAATTTCTGATTTGTTTCAATGTAAACTTTCAGACTTTAACCAAAGCGGGTTTCTGATTCCGTTCTTCTACGGTATGGTTAATCGAATTAGATGTTAACACCTAGCATTTTTCAAAGCTTTTTACATCAATTTTCCCACACGTTGCCGTCTTCCCCCTAATGCGGCTGAGCCTCTCACATAGCGCAGGAGCTAGCAACATCCGCTAATCAGCGGTGTAGCAAAGGAGAGACAAGTTAGTCTCAAGTGGGGGACCAACATAAGTCCATAAAAATGTCAATATACTGTACCAGGAAGGAGTCCCCTGCATGTCCCTGCCCGGGTCGTCCTCCACAGTCACTGGAATCCCCTCAGAGGCGGACGTTCTACCTTAATGATCCGCTGTTCTCCTGTATCAGTGATCTGATCATCCTGGAATGGTAGATAAAACTGGTCTATATCTGAACGATCAAATGAACAGATGCTCCCTTTGCTGCTTTGCCTTTGGGTAAAAGATTAGTATTCCAGGAGTTTATGATTTGCAAAAAAGAAAAAGAAATCAGAATTGATTTTCTGTCCAAACACATCTCATTGTAACAGGGTCGTGCTCTCTCTCTCTCTCTGTCTTTTCTATTGTCCGCTTGACCCTGTGTGAACATGCATATGCACCTGATGCTCGCTGTATTGATCAGTTGGATTGTTATTAGTTCAAATGACTAGAGTTAAAAAATCCTCAGCTACAGAACACACACAAATATTGCTCTACTATACAGTGGGGTATTGAGACAAAAGTGAAATTCAAAGGTTTATAGACATTATTATTATTATTATTATTATTATTATTTTAAGAATGACACTTAAGATAATAAGAATACAGTGATACCTTGGCGTGTGAATTTAATCTGTCCCGGAGACGAAGTATTGCGGGACACTTTTTCCCACAGAAAATAATGTAAATGCAGATAATCCGTTCCAGCCACCCAAAATATAATTATATTGCTTGGGTGGCTGGAACGGATTATCTTAAAACTATCAAAACATTTAGAAAAGACATGTAAATGGAGTAAAATATAAAATAAATTGACATTAAACCTCACTTAATATTGAGTATGAAGTCCTTCTATCATTCTATAAAACCTTCTGGATCTGGCTGGACATACTGCAGGGTCAAAAGGCGTCTGCGGTACTCTGGTGTTCCTCGCTCAATCGATCTCTTCCTGAAGATCATGTAGAGACATAAATGTTCCACAGTTTGCAGTTCACTTGAGAAATCCTAAGTTTTATCCATGTTTGTGCAGAGCTGGACATCCTGACTTCAGTAAGAAAAAGTCCGGACTTATACAGTGTTTGTTCCTTCCATTAGCTGACATTATTTACTTTTAGTAAAATCTTACAAAAGCGGTAAACAGTTTCTTTTTTTTTTTTTTTTTTTTTTTTTTGTAATAGTTCATTTTAATGATTGCACGTTGTTTTAATTATTAATTTTGGCAGTTTTAATTTGTCTAATCTGTTGTTTTATTAATCTTTTTTTGTACAATCTTTTATTTATGTGATTTCTTTTCGTATCATTATTCATTATAGAAGTTTTTTTATTTCATTCACTTTCATTTTTGCGATTTCTTGTTGTACAATCTTTCAAGCTGTTTCATACTGTATGTTGAATAACGTTTAATTAATTTAGCATTTCCTATTATAAGATTGCTTAAAAATAATACAAATACATTACTGTGCAAAAGTTTTGAGCCCACCCTCATTTCTTATTATTTAGCTTCCAAAGAGCCTGATGAGCGACACCAGATGCCCTTTCTGATGCACTGCATCCAGTCGCTGTGGTTTGGGGAATCGGTTGGGAATCGAATCGAAGGCCTTCTGCATGGCAGGCAAGAAACCTAACACTGAGCCACCCCTGCTGTTTGTGCTGCCACAGGGGCCCGGGGTAGAGGGCGTCCCTCACCGTGTAACAGTAGACATACTTTTTGTCTTTTTGTCATTCTGTAAGGTAATAATATATCTGCAGAAATAGTGAAGCAGCGTGAGGAATGTGACCAGACACCCCATCGCAGGTAACACGTCAGGATCAACAACATAAAGGAGAAGGATATATAATGTTGCTTTCCTTCCATCCATCCATCCATCCATCTAGGAACCTCTGTAGTCCACCTATGGATCGTGGAGTCCAGTGGTGTATCTATCTGTTGTATCTATCCGACCGTGGTAGAAACTCCGGTCAACAGTCACACACTCATTCACACACAACGGGCAATTTGGGAACAATCAGCCTAATCTGCATGTCTTTGGACTGTGGGAGGAAACTGGAATACCCGGAGGAAACGCACCAAGCATTTTAAGAACATTCACACAGACCACAAGGCGGGAATCGAACTCACACCCTGCAGGTGCAAAGTGACAGTGCTAACCACGAAGCCATAATAAAGGTTTGCTATGGAATAATACTATAAAACACATTTATCAACTCACACTGGATTATATGCAATATTCTACTATAGAAAATACAGAACATCATCTGTGTGTGTGTGTGGGTGTGTGTGTGTGTGTGTGTGTGTGTGTGTGTGTTGTACTCTAATGCCTTGATTTATTTGTGTCCTATTAAAAATGGTGCCATTGCATTGTGATGTATTTGGCCACTATTTCTCTCCTGGACACACGGGCACACCCACACACACACCCACACACACACACACACACCCACACACACACCCACACACACACATACACACACACACACACACACACACACACACACACACACACACATACACACCCACACACACACACACACACACACACACACACACACACACACACACACACACCCACACACACACACACACACACACACACACATACACACCCAAACACACACACACACACACCCACCCACACACACACACACCCACACACACACACACACACATACACACACACCCACACACACACACACACACACACACACACACACACACACACACATTTCCTGCCTCCTGATGATGTTTCACCTGAAACTAATGTGCAAGGTGGCACGCGCTCAAACCTACAATGAGAAAAGAAGAAGCACAAGAATGAAAGGAGAGGAGAATAGAATGGAATCAGGAAGAGAGAGATGGAAATGAGGGAAAGAGAAGAAATAGACAACAGGAGCATCAGAGAGAGAGTGGGGGGGGGGAATAAAGCAGGGAGAGATAGAGGGAAAACTGGAGGCAGAGATGAAGAGTGACAGAAAGAGACAAAAAAGAGCACAAGAGGGACAGAGAAAGAAAGAGATTTGGACAACAGAGAGAGAGAGAGAGAGAGAGAGAATGGCAGACAGACAGGAGAGAGTGAGGGAGAGAAAAAGACAGAAAGAGACAGGTGTAGAGAAGAAAAGAGACAGCCAGGTGGAGTTGCATAGAGGACGGGGCAGAGATAAAGGGAGACAGGAAAAAAGAGGGAGAAAAAGAGCATGATGGAGGGAGAGAGAAATAGATAAAAAGAGAGAGGGAAGGAGAGAGGAGAGGGAGAAAGAGAAACAGAGAGAGAGAGACAGATTGAGAAACAAAAAAAACTGAGAAAAAGAGTGATAAAGAAAGGAAAAGTGCAGAGAGAGAGAGAGAGAGAGAGAGAGAGAGAGGGATGATGGTGGCAGACTGCTCAGTGACAGCTGGCCAGTGGGAGAAACAGTGATCTGATGGAAGCATGAGGCAATAGTGTGACATTCTCCAGTGGGGAATTAGACGAGAAAACGTTCATGTGTTTTTCTCCTCGTCTCTTTACTGTTCAGTAGATTTCCCGCACATCTTTCCTTGACAGCTTGTTTTCTCTTGTCGGAGCCGGGATCCTGACTCGAGAGGCTATATCAGACGCTTCTGGATAATTGGATTAAAATGGCCCAAAATGGAAGACAAGTTATGTTTGTGTGTGTTTAATGCTGTTACGGTGGAGACTGAACGTCCCCATGACAATAGATAAACATGTCTGGCTCTGGCAGCTACCAGCTCAGACAATGCAGTACGTGGAGAGGAGCACGGGGGTGAACAATATGGAGACTGACTAAAACACAACCTGTTTCTGGATGGAAAATGAACAATTAGCAAATTATGCAAACCACACGACGACTAGGACCATGCGTTACCACGGCAACATAAACCATAACGCTTGGACAAGATCCACCGGATTTAATATGACTCGCAACAAATCCAAAGTTATCATTTATAATACATCATCCTACAAGGAAATATAAAATGGCCGTTCAAGTCAAACCAGGACTTGAGATTTTCCGCAGACTTGCAGTGACGCATCTGTACACACACTCATTCACCAGCACCACTTGCACGTTACAGGAACTCGGCTGGGAGTTACTGCAACGTCCCCGTACACCCCTGACCTCAATCCAAGCTGTTTCCACATGTCGGGGCATTAAAGGAGTTCCTGGGAGGCCGGCGTTTCAGGCGTGACCCAGACAGACAGGCAGTCCGATCATCACGGCTCCGGCGTTCTGAGAAAACTTTCCACCTGGATGGTGTCCAAGCGCTAGTGACACACTGGGATAAGTGCATCAATGTATCAGGAGATTATATAGAGACATAAAGGGAGTGTTTACTCTCAGAACTGCGTTCTGTTATTCTGTACAATTAAAAGTCCTGCTTTGACTTGAACGCCCCCCCCATACATTCCGTGCAAATTCAAATAAAATGTTGTGAAATTTGATTTTATTTGTCACATACACAGTATGATACGCAGTGAAATGTTTAAACAACCGCCCGCGACTTAAAAAATGTTAAGGAAAATAGAGACTTCAAATACGGAATATGAAATAAGAATATAATAATAAAAAGAACAATAGAGTATGAAAAGAATATATTTAAATATAAATATATAAATATAAAATAATATAGAAAATATAACAACTTTTAGCAGTAAAATTTACACTATGAAAGTGCGTCAGTTTCAGGCTTTTATTTTTGACTGGCTAAAATAGTGGCTTTTTTTTTTTTACATGTAATCATCGTAAATCGGACGTTAGTTTAAGTCCTAGACACGGATTCACTAGGGGTGCGCTTCTGATTTTTTATTATTTTTTATTTAATGTGCAATGACTCAAGATTCAAGTGTTTATTGTCTTGTGGATGAAACATGTACAGTAGTTACAACCTACAGTGAATTTCTTACTCTTTTGTATCAAACATCTACTGTTTACTGTCCATACAGCTTTACATATTGGTTAGAAGTTGCATAGAACTTCGTAGAACTTAACTATCAGAAGATATTGATTACCTGTTATTAATTATAAATAACTTTTGGACCAATGCCCAGTACACAATTTGGCATCCAACTCTACCTGTTGCTGCATTTCGTCAAGTCTCACAAGCAGTTCTTGGTCTTTCTTTTGGAAAAATTGTGAATAATTATCTTTTTAATTTGGTGCTAAACTGGGTTTAGGGGGCCAAGTTTACCATTACGCACCTTAACAGGAGCTCGCCAGGTCATGGTTACAGACCGGTGTGGACTGAATCTGACACTAATGCAGGACCGTATGTCATTATCTTATTGTCTCATCCAGTGGATCCGTGGGGTGATGATGCCACCCAGTGCCGGCCAGAAAGAACATCAGCGCTGTATTATTGGACGGTTTCACTTTTTTGGCTGTTGTGATTCCATGTTCACACAACCCTTTAAACACACAACATGGTTTTTGAGGAAGGAAGGTTTTCATGAACTTTATGGATTTCAAGCTTTTTAAAGAATAAACGATATCATCGCGCACAAGCCTTTCTCTATAAAGAAAAAAAGACGTTTTTTGGCCACATTTATTGATTAAACATACTATTTTCTCTAGCGAGATTTACAAGATTAATCCTCAAATACCGTCTATTCTTTTTTTTTTATTGCTTGTACATAGTGTAAACCTTTCTATATTTCCTATATTCTATAATTTTTTATTCTTTATATTTTTGATTTATTCGTATTCTTATTTCATATTTTATATTCCTTTTTAAAAAATATTTTCTTTTTCATACTTGATTTTCCTTTTTTATTATTATATTATATTGTTTATTTGAATACTTTATTTTTAGGGCATGTGAGGTTGCAAAAACATTTCACTGTGCATGTGACAAATAAAATTTGAGTTTATACACTGAGACAGAATCGAGACGTCTGTTCGTCCCATGGATCCATGGAGTGTGTTGCCATCTAGTGGCCTGAATTCTCAGCCTCAGTAACCTAATGAGCAGTTACTGTACATTACTACTGTCTGGCGTCTCCCCGACCAAACTCGCTTCAGCGTTTCTGTATCTGTCAAACTGAGTTTAAGTTTCTAACAGTGAGTATGAAAATGTGGAAGAAAGACCTGAAGTTTCTACACCCGTCAACTCCAAGTGTCCAAGTCTCTTAAACAAGAGCTCTTATTGGGGATTCTGGCTCTCTAGTGCAAAACAGAAGTTTCCAGAACTTCCAGACAATGTTTCACAATCACTATTCACGTCCTTTAGTAGAGACCAAGGACTACACTTACTGAGTGTCTGACATGCAGTGTAGCTTAGAAAACATTCTTCATACTGACATGGATGAAGAACATACTCATGATAAATAAATGGATCCTAAGCCATTCTGCTAGAGAGGACAGTTTTCATCACATGGGCCTCACACACACACACACACACATACACACACACACACACACACACACACACACACACACACACACACACTGGCTTGCTTCTCATACATTCTCAGTGTGCTCCCTGATATTTGGAGCCCTGATATGGAAAGTTTAAAGACGTATTCAATCATAAGGGTCCTTCATAACAACCTATGTTTTATGTTTCAATGAAAAAAAACTTTTAAAAGGATGTTCATTCCTTTACACATTGTTTTAACAATGAATCATCGATTACAGATTATGGAAAATGATGAAATATGAAACATTCCGACTTCCCGTGGGGAAAAAAAAACAAAACAGGAAGTTCTCTTTTCTTGATTTGAATTCTTTTTCCCTTTCAATTTTAAACTGAAGTCAGTTTGACTCTTAGGTTCAACTGTTTGATATTTAGGCAACGCATAACCCCTTGATTTTTATATTAGTTAAATATTATGTCATGTATGCTCATGCAGTTGCTCATGAAACACGTTTTTTTTTTTGTTTCATATAAAGTAAACTGAACTGTTGCACACTTTGAGACATCATCCCTAGAGATGAGTGTGAACACATTTTTAAATGGTTAGATAAATTCTTAGATATACAGAATGGTATTTCTTAAGTAATATCCTAATATTCAACTCAGAGCTATGTTGTGTTAGTGCTGCAGGTCAATGATTTATTAGTTTCGGGGGAAGAAATTTATAATCCAAAATTGGAAAAACACAACAAAGTTCTGGAAATTTTAGATTTTTAAAATTATTATTATTATTATTATTATTATTTATTTATTTATTTATTTGTCTGTTTGTTTGTTTGTTTGTATGTTTGTTTAAACATGTGATTACCTTTATGACATTCCTAAAAAATAAAAAATAAAAACATTTAGAGGCCAGCTGCAAAAATTGTAATTTATTTTTTAATAAATTTGTTACTATGTGGCACGATGGTGTAGAGGTTAACACTCTCGCCTTGCACCCCCAGGGTCTGGGTTCGATTCCTGACTCTGTGTGCATGAAGTTTGCATGTTCTCCCCGTGTTTGGTGGGTTTCCTCCCACAGTCCAAAGACATGTAGGTTAGGCTAATTGGCGTTCCCAAATTGCCCGTAGTGTCTGAGTGTATTCAATTCAATTTTATTTGTATAGAACTTTTAACAATTGTCATTGTCGCGAAGCAGCTTTACACAATCAAAAGATTTATTTAAGTTTGTATGGAATGTGAAGGTGTATGAATCAAAATGAATGTGTGTGTGTGTGTGTGTGTGTGTGGGGGGGGGCACCGGCGATGGATTGGCACCCTGTCCAGGGTGTAACCCCGCCTTGTGTCCTAAGCCTCCTGTGATAGGCTCCAGGCCCCCTGAATACAGGATAACGCAGTAATGAAGATGATGAGCGAGTAATTAGTTACTTTATGCTGATTGATGATATAAGCGGAGTGAGGTTATTTTCTTTCAGTACTGTACAGGCCTATCGGTACAGAATCTGCTTAAACTTCTTAAATAGAATCTTCTTATACAGCGATACATGTAAAAAATCTTAAAAATAAAGAAATGGAATGAGAAGGTTAGAAAAGGCAATTAGACACGATTCGCGAGTGCTCCGCAAGACAAGGGAAAAAATGTTTTTTGGCTTGATAAATGAGCAAGTCTTGATTTACGTAAGTATCACCTAGGAATATCATGTAGCATGCCCTTCTTGTTTTGACAGCAAGAGTCACATGATCACAACTGAGCCAATGCTTTTTTTTTCTCTCGCGCGCTGCGGAATTGTGGGTAATCGTCTCCTCTGCTCGGTCTCAGTGCGTGTGCGTCACTTGTATAGTCAACATCCGAGGGTACTGTGACCACTGTTTGTGTTTGTATGTGTGTGTGTCTATGTGTGTGTGTGTGTGTGTGTCCATGTGTGTGTGTGTCTAAGTCCTCTCATCTCTCTGACTCTGTGTGAAATGCAGTGTGTGTTTGTGTGTGGTTGTGTGTGTGTGTGTGTGTGTGTGTGTGTGTGTGTGTAGGTCCTCTCATCTCTCTGACTCTGTGTGAAATGCAGTGTGTGTTTGTGTGTGTGTGTGTGTGTGTGTGTGTGTGTGTGTGTGTATGTGTGTGTGTGTGTGTGTGTGTGTGTGTGTGTGTGTGTGTGTGTGTGTGTGTGTGTGTGTGTGTGCGTCTCATCTCACTGGCTCTGTGTGAAAGGTAGTGTGTGTGTGTGGGTGGGTGGGTGGGTGTGCTTGTGTGAGGGAAACTGGTGTGTGTGTGTGTGTGTGTGTGTAGGTCCTCTCATCTCTCTGGCTCTGTGTGAAAGGTAGCGTGTGTGTGTGTCTGTGTATGTATGTGTGTGTGTGTGTGTGTGTGTGTGTGTGTGTGTGTGTGTGTGTGTGTGTGTGTGTGTGCGCGCGCTTGTGTGAGGGGAAACTGGTGTGTGTGTGTGTGTGTGTGTGTGTGTGTGTGTGTGTGTGTGTGTGTGTGTGTGTGTGTGTGTGTGTGTGTGTGTGTGTGTGTGTAAGTCCTCTCATCTCACTGGCTCTGTGTGAAAGGTAGTGTGTGTGTGGGTGGGTGTGTGTGCTTGTGTGAGGGAAACTGGTGTGTGTGTGTGTGTGTGTGTGTGTGTGTGTGTGTGTGTGTGTGTGTGTGTGTGTGTGCGTGTGCGTGCGTGCGTGCGTGTGTGTGTGTGTGTGTGTGGAATTCGTTCTACATAGTAGCCCCCCGACCCCCTTCCTCCTCTCCTCTCTCTGGTCTCAGTCACTTCAGCAACGATTCTTTTCAAAGGTAAAGTGTAGGTTAATTTGTTTTATTTTTACTTTACAGCAGTGATTCCGTTAGTGTGTGTTAAACACACACACACACACACACACACAAACACACACACACACATACACAGTGCCTGCGTGCACAAACAGAAACACTTATCTGTCGGGATTTATTTTTACTTTTTTTTTTAAGGTAAATTGCAGGTGATTTTGTTTAATTTTTACTTCATATTTTTGTATTAATTATTTATGTATTTATTTTTTGGGCTGTGGAACGAATAATTTGAGTTTCCATTATTCCTTATGGGAGAATCTGATTTGGTTTACAAGTGTTTTAATATACGAACCCGATTCCGGAACGAGTTATGTTCGTAATCCAAGGTTCCACTGTATAAGGCATGTCGGTATGACAGCAGCAGTGTGAGTGAACATTGAGTGTGAAATGAGATGGGGTGTGTGTATGTGTGTGACAGAAGCAGTGTTGTTGTCCATGTTTTAAAGTGCAACCTTAGTCCTCATTTATGTGTAAATAAGAACCAGCATGTGTGTTGTGTGCATGGGTGCAGTGTGTTGAGTAGCGATGTTCTCCAATACAGGTGTGAAGGAAACAAAGCAAGTCCAAACAGTAGAGTCCTATACGGTATTCTGGTTGAGCGCCTGCGCCCGATTTGCTCCCGAAGTCGATCTGGTTCATGGTTTAAAAAAAATCAAAGACCTTTTTCATGTTTAATCCAGCTGCTGCAATTTTCAAGTACTACTGCATGTCCAAAAAGAAAACTGTTATAAAGTGTGACATTTAAAAACAAGAAGAGGACATGAGCGTAGGAGTTCGATAAAGGGTAAATCTGTCAAGAGTCAATCTCTTGATTTTATTCCTCATTCAAAAGCACAACTTGTTTTACTGAAGAACTGCATTGTGAACTGTCCGCTGTTCAAGTACTTATGCAAAGTGATACTATAGAAATGCTAAACATATTCATGCTAACAAGCTCATTACTTTAAACTTTACTACTGGAACTACCGTCAGAACTGCTGTTAAAGAGAAATTAATCAACGGGTTCTGACCAATCAGGTTAGAGAATTCAGCAGTGCCAGAAACTGCTAACAATTGAGATAAATATGTTAAATATTGAGATAAATACGCCAGTGTGACTTCAGAGTCATGAGGTCATGAGTAATCACTGGAACAAAGTTATTTCACAAGCCGGTATCTCACATCTCACATCTCACTCCCACTTTGGGTTTAGAGAGAGGAAATGTTTTGTTTTTGTAAACAAACTCAAGAATCTTCTTAACTTGCTTGTCAGCACTAAATCAGCGCAAACTGCTTAAACACAAGGTAGAACAGAATCAGCAGGAATGTCCACCTCGAGAGAGGCCTTGCTTCATATTACCTCTTTTAACGCATTAGGAAAGACGACTTGTTCACTTCCTCTTCCTGTGATTTAGCCCAGTACCTTCAGTTAATATATAAGAAGTATACTAAAACTGCTTTTACCAAATTTTGGAATTAAACTTTAAACTTACTTTAAAATAATTGTATTATAATACACTTTCCAAAAATATATTGTAGGAAAATATACTTTAAGTGAAAGGTTGGTCTAATATCCAAAGCACACTTATTTAAACTTTGTTTTTCAATTAATTTTTTTGTATATTCTTTAAAATATGCTCAAAACAATCATTGTAGAAATGTACAAAAAGTATACATTAGAATACAAATGTACTAATAATTGCTAAACCAGGGGTGCCAATAATTATTGGCACCCCTGGTTAAAATGTGTTCTTCAGCTTCTAAGAAATTCAGTTTTGTTCTAAATAACATGGGACCACAGTGGAAAAAAAGGAGGAAATTCCAACCTTTAATTCAAGTGCATTTATTCAGCGGAAATAAATAAACCCCATTAAGGAATAATTCCTTTACATCAAATCATGGGTGGCACAATTATTAGCACCCCTGATGTTTAATACTTTGTACAACCCCCTTTTGCCAACAACACAGCACCTAATCGTCTCCTATAATGTTTCAGAAGATTAGAGAACACAGAAAGAGGGATCTTCGACCGTTCCTCTTTGCACAATGTCTCTAAATCATCCAGTGACCCGACTCCTCTCCTCTGCACTCTCCTCTTCAGCTCACTCCACAGGTTTTCAATGGGGTTGAGGTCTGGGGACTGAGATGGCCATGGGAGGAGCTTGATTCTGTGTGTAGATTTGGCCACATGTTTTGGGTCATTATCTTGCTGAAAGACCCAGTGACGACCCATCTTCAGCTTTCGGGCAGAGGCCACCAGATTTTGCTTTAAAATGTCCTGGTATTTCAAAGCATTCATGATGCCATGCACCTTAACAAGGTTCCCAGGGCCTCTGGAAGAGAAACAGCCCCACAGCATCACCGATCCTCCCCCAGACTTCACAGTGGGCATGAGGTGCTTTTCTGCAGTACTCATCTTTTGTGTTCCACTTAGAGTGTTTGTTGCCAAAAAGCTCTATCTTGGTCTCATCTGACCGAAGCACACAGTCCCAGTTGAAGCCGCAGTACCGCTTAGCAAACTCCAAACGTTTGCGTTTATGATTGTGACTGAGAAAAGGTTTTTTCCTTGCATGCCTCCCAAAGAGCTTGTTGGCATGTAGATGGCGTCTGATGGTTGTTTTGGAGACTTTGTGACCCCAAGATGCTCTCATTTGTTGCAGTTCTTTAACAGTGAGCTTTGGAGAATGTTTTTATTTCTCTTACCGTCCTCCTCACCGTGCGTGGAGGCAAAATAAACTCGTCCAAGCTTGTTTACTACTGTTCCAGTTTTTTTTAACTTAAACTTAATGATTCTTCTCACTTCTAATACTGTACTGTATATTCTAATATAATTCTAATACTGTACCTGTATATTCTAATACTGTACCTGTATATTCTAATATAATTCTAATACTGTACCTGTATATTCTAATACTGTACCTGTATATTCTAATATAATTCCAATACTGTACCTGTATATTCTAATACTGTACCTGTATATTCTAATATAATTCCAATACTGTACCTGTATATTCTAATACTGTACCTGTATATTCTAATATAATTCCAATACTGTACCTGTATATTCTAATACTATACCTGTATAATCCAATACTGTACTGTATATTCTAATATAATTCCAATACTGTACTGTATATTCTAATACTGTACTGTATATTCTAATATAATTCCAATACTGTACCTGTATATTCCAATACTGTACCTGTATATTCTAATACTGTACTGTATATTCTAATATAATTCCAATACTGTACTGTATATTCTAATACTGTACTGTATATTCTAATATAATTCCAATACTGTACCTGTATATTCCAATACTGTACCTGTATATTCTAATACTGTACTGTATATTCTAATATAATTCCAATACTGTACCTGTATATTCTAATACTATACCTGTATAATCTAATACTGTACTGTATATTCTAATATAATTCTAATACTGTACCTGTATATTCCAATACTGTTGGGCCCTTGAGCAGGGCCATTAACGCTCAGGTGTGCAATACTAAATGAAAATGTAAGTTTTTGTAAATGTGGGTTTAAAAATCACTCACCTGTGTTGATTATATTTTTCGTTCCTCAATTTCATAAGATTAAAAACACAGCTTGTTTTTACTGAAACGTTGCTTTGCAAACCCTTTCGCTTCTGAATGGACTGTCTGCTATTCAAGTACCAACACATTCCAGTGAACTCATTACTATTCCCTTTACATCTGGAACTACTTTCAGAACGGCCGTTAAAGTGAATTAATCAACAGGTTCTGGCCAATCAGGTTGAAGAGATCAGCAGTTTCATGTTATAATTTGATAATATTTGAGATAAAGAGTTTTATGTGTGAGACTTCAGAGAGGTCTTGGGTAAACACTGGCACAGAGTTGTTAACCAAGCCAATTGTACTGTACGTCTCATATTCTATACTCATTTTGGGTTTGGAGAGACAGAGAAGTTGTGAGGTTGTGTATTTTTGTACATACACTTAAAACTCTTTTGAGTTGAGTTTCAGTCCTAAATTAAAACAGCTTGAACACCTTAGAGGAAAAAAAAAAAAAAACAGCAGGAAATGTCTAACTCAAGAGAAGCCTTGCATGTGTGTGTGTGTTTTTTTTTTTTAACACCTTAGCAAAGACTTGTGCGTGTGCGTGTGCGTGTGCGCTTCCTCTTTCTGCAGTTTGACACGTTAGGGTACAGAAAAGTACACTAGCAATCTGAATCCACTGCTTCCCCAATGTATGTGTTTGTGTGTTTGGTTGTTTGGTTTTACTAACGATTCTGCTTAGACAATCCTGGAATTTGGCTTGCCTCAGCTTCAGTTTTAAATAATTGTCATGATAGCACCAGGGAAGGTGCTGAACCACAATCCCACATTGGTTGGAGGTTGCATTGAGGTCAGTAAGCCAGTAAGGAGGTACGAATGAAAATAGATTATGACCTTTTAGTAACTAAATCTGACACTAATTCAGGACCTTAAATCATCAGCATTTTAACTCATTTAAGTAAATTGGGTCAGGTAACACCGCGGGTTATGATGAGCCCCTGATATGATCTGTCTTATACTACATGGTGTCTTCATCATAAATGTCCTGCCACTCTACTTATTTCAGCACTGGAAAACTAAGGGCTTTTTTTTATTTTTTTTATTACTGAAATTAGCTCAAATTAAAGATTTCTTTTTTTTTTTTCTTTTTTTTTTAAGGTGACCTGATTAGACATTTCTCTACCTGGAGCTCATCCGGTAAAATTGGAACCAGCAATGTTTTTGGCAGGAATACACCCTGGAGGCGACACCAGTCCACATATATCAATCCTGTGACCTTCATACAGCGTTCCTGAAACACCGTTTCATCCGGTGGATCCATGGAGTGAGCTTGTCATCCAGCGCCAGCCAGAATGTACAACAGCACTGGATCACTGGACGGTTTCTATCTGATCAAGCTCGCTATTTATCGTACGTCTATAAAACACAGGTTACCATAATACCACTAACAACTTACTAACTGGTATTATTTAGATGGAGCTCAGGGTCAGATGCTCTGTCCATTAATCGGGGATATCTATTGTGCGCTGTTATGGCTACAACGTGTGATTCCGTGTGCACACACCCCTTTAAACATACAATAATAAGCGTTTGGGGGAAAGCACGTGAGTAACTCGTGGACAATTTGAGATGTTGTCAGCTGAGATGTGTTAACACATTTTTGAGGGGTTAGATGAATTCGTAGATATGCAGTGCAGGATGTTATTCCTTACATAATATCCTGATATTCAACCCAGGACTATGCTGGGGGGGAAAAAAAACTCTTACGGTTTTACAAATTTGTTTGGAGGTGCATCGTTGTTTGTGAGCCAGTATAAGAGGCACGTTGAATGAACATATCTTATTACATTTTACTACCATAAAAATAACAATTTGGCTGCTTTTGGAACAATAACTAGTACACAATGTGACATCCTGTTGCTGCTTCCAGTCAACTCACACAAGCAGTTCCTTTTCTATGTTTCCTTCTTTGCCTCTGAAGCCACAGCAAAGACAAACCCACTCAACCCACTGCCCCACTCCCCCCTCCCCGCAAACCCCTCATACCTAAAGTTAGATTTCCTAGACTGCACCTAATTTGAGTTTGGAGGGGTGAGAGACTGTTTGTTTGTTTGTTTGTTTGTTTGTTTGTTTGTTTGTTTGTTTGTTTTAAATAAGCTCATGTTGAGTTTCAATCCTAAATCAGAACTGCTTAGAACTGCTACACCTTAGTAAACAAAAAATATCAGCAGGAAATGTTTAACTCAAGAGAGGCCTTGCTTCACGTGTCCTATTTTAACACATTAGCAAAGACTAACGTGTGCACTTCCTCTTCCTGCGGTTTGAAACGTTAGGACACAGAAGAATCGACTAGCAATAACTGTAACCCTTAAATACACCCAATAACAATAACTCCACACTTTGGCTCTCCAGAGAACTTCACGTCACGCTTGCCTTGTTGTTGATCTTGCTCCCGCTTGGACTCCCAGTTGGGCTTTGCTCTATTTGCTGCCTTCATTATGGCCATTGCTCTGTTTCTGTGCTCTGTCTTCTACCTATGGCTCGTGTATGCGGAGGAGCTTGCGTGGAGGATGTTGCATCCGTGATGAGGGTGGTGATCTCCAATGGATCTGTCAGCCCGAGGGCCCTAACCACAGAGTAGACCAGGTTCAAGACCACAACCTGATCATGTTTCATGTTACAGGAGCCTATTTCATCTTCATAACCTTGTTAAATTTTATTATTGAAAAAAAAAAAAAAAAAAAAGAAAACTTTCCTTAATACGACAGTCATTCTGTTGGAATGAACGATTAGGCAACATTTCTGACAAAGCTCAAAAGTCTACATCAACATGGCACTTTAATTTTGGGTGGTCATTTTTTAACAGCTGATAGTTTTTTTTTTTTATTTTTTTTTTATAAATTATAGAAGAAATGTGACCCTTCATGAACATTTTTTAACTAAAGCACTTCTACTTCTCTTTCACATCAAATGTATTATATGCAGTATATAAAGCATAAATACAAAATAATTTGCACTGCATAAAGTAAAACATGTAAATATAATAAGATCAATCGAAGAAGAAAAAAATCTCTTTACGTGCGAACATTTGCAGTTCCCGACCTACGTTTCATCTTGCTACAGGATCCAGCATCAGATATATTTTCCTCTGATATCCAGTACACAATGTTTGTTTGTTATCCACCTGATAACAATGTATTAAAACAACACTATAATTCTTTCTTTCTTTCTGTTTTTCAAAATTAATAAACCCAACCTAAAGCAATCCCAGCTAATCTCCTTTCCCTAGATGATGTAAGATTTTATGCATTTTAATAATATTTTAAGTTCTGATGGGTGGTGGATTAAACCCTTCAGGTTCTGCATATACATTCACTCCCAAGACTATTTCCGGTAATTTTATTGCATTTATTTTTATATTTTAATATTCTCTCCATATACTATTTATCCTCCTTAGAGAGGAAGACTATTTTCCTGATTCCAATACGCATTCTGTTATTACTCCATATTTGAAGAAGATCTACATATTATTATTAGGAGCTGCAGGAAAAACCATTAGTCAGTTCTTTTACAGAACAATTATTATGTTTGATGTCATTTACTTTTGATAAACAAACAAACAAATAAATAAATAAATAAATAAATAAAGCTTGTTGTATTTCTGTAAGGCTCTTTGAATTTTATGAATGTAAAGTGTCATGTAATAAAGTTTATATGTAATTTTATATTATACTCTTTTGTTAAATGTGAACAGAACATTAGTACGTTGTTACAGTACACGTACGTAGTACATATCCCAGCCTGTTTCTCAAGGCCCAACAGCGGCAACTTGGTGGGGCTGTGGTTTAAACCGCTGACCTTCTGTTCAGTAACTCAGACATACAGTGCCTTCCGTAATTATTGGCACCCCTGGTTAAGATGTGTTAAAAGCCTTAAAATAAATGAAAAAAGAAAATTAAAAAAAAGAATTTTTTTATTGCAGAAGCATGTTGTCACACTGAAAATTGTAGAAAAATATAAACGTGAATATAAAGTGAATTTATATTGAGTTTAAGGGGAAATAAAAATCCCTGACTAACAAATAAATATTTTTTATAAAATAACCTGTTCCACAATTATTGGCACCCCTAACAATTCCTAGAAAATAAATGTAATTGAAGTCTTTCTGTCATTTCTACAGCAGTTTACAAAGTTGATCAGAGTATCTCGGAACATTTCATTAGTAATTTATCACTTCCTGCTTCCCTGGGGTGTAAATATGACGTGACACAGAGGCCATTTCTCTTCTCCACTCTTCAACATGGGAAAGACAAAGGAACACACCTTACCAACAAGTAAGGCAGATGTGTGTCGACCTTCGCAAGTCAGGCAATGGGTACAAGAAAATATCCACCCGCCTGCACCTGCCCATATCTACTGTGAGAGGAATCATTAAGAAGTTTTAAAAAACTGGAACAGTAGTAAACAAGCCTGGACGAGGACGCGTGTTTATTTTGCCTCCACGCACGGTGAGGAGGATGGTAAGAGAAATAAAAACATTCTCCAAAGCTCACTGTTAAAGAACTGCAACAAATGAGAGCAAACTTAGGGTCACAAAGTCTCCAAAACAACCATCAGACGCCATCTACATGCCAACAAGCTCTTTGGGAGGCATGCAAGGAAAAAACCTTTTCTCAGTCACAATCATAAACGCATAAACGTTTGGAGTTTGCTAAGCGGTACTGGGGCTTTCCTCTTTTTTTTCCACTGTGGTCCCATGTTATTTAGAACAAAACTGAATTTCTTAGAAGCTAAAGAACACATTTTAACCAGGGGTGCCAATAATTATGGAGGGCACTGTATATATTTATATATATGGTATAAAGAATATTATATATATATATATATACATTTTAAATAATTCCATTTGAAAGCCATTTAGAACTCAAAAACTGATTTGTAAATGTCAGGCCACCAAATATTTTATTTTTTTGTTTGTTTCTTTGTTTTTGATTATTTTTTATTCTTTTTCTCAAGTGAAGTATTTCTACAGTAGCAGTACCTTTGCTTACTGTACATCACTGTGTTTCGTGCTTTTTCTCCTTTATGCTACATGAACAAGTAAAGCCTGAACATTTGTCCTTCTTTGTTTTTATTTGGTACAAGACGTACATTTCCTTTCTTTTTTTTTTTTTCCTTCAAAAAATGTTCAACCATTTTCCTTCCGGTTTCCTTTTTGCTTTTTGCATTTTTCTTTAAATGACTCTTCTGTAAAAAAGTGAATACAAGTTGACACAATGTGTAACCTCAGGAAAAAAAAATTAATAATTCAATAAACAGTTAATTTTTGCTTTTTTTTTTTTATTGTATGGGATTTACTAGGAAACTCAGATAGAAAGAAGAGCATATAAACCCATGATTTTATTAGATAAATCAAAAAAAATCTTTTAAATCATGCCAGTTTGTCTGTGGCTAACTTAACGCATGCAATACCAAGTGTACTGAGGAAGTGGCGTGCTTTTCAGCCGTCCATGTGACTCATACACAAGCTAAAACAGAATCATGGTTTCAACACTGTTCAGAACATCTCATACAAATGAAGAACCAATCAGCTACATCTCATGGTTTAGACTGATGGCGTGCCAGTTAAGTGCATTTAGCCTTTTTTATTTATTTATTTATTATTTTTTTTAAGAAAAAGATGCAACACATCAAACATATAGAAGTCTGCACAAACATAAAATTCAAACATGCTGTAAATAAAAAAAGATAAAAAAAAAATGAAAGGCACATTATTGTTAAGCAAATATAAATGTTATACATTTATATATAATCCAGTAGCTCATCATAATAAAAGTGCATGAATTTGAGGGACAATAAAGTTCAGCTCAGAGGTGTTAAGTTCAGCTGGCTTCATTCCGTGACTCGAGACACAAATATCATGTACATCATGTAACAAAACCACAAACGATAACTCAAACAGCAGCAGTTCACAGTACACACCCTGAGCTGCTATATTTACCAGTTAATGCTTTCGCTTCTCTACAGTCTACCTGGTTAAAAGGCAAAAAAGCGTTTGACATCAGCTTATAATGAACACATTCCGATGAGGTAGAGCAGGAACATGGCAGAACACACGCGATGGGAATCACACCAGTAGAGAAACATAAGACCTGTGAATTCTCAACTTCCTGTCTTTTGAGGAACACAAAAACTTGCCCAAGAAAACAACATTGTGAAATTCGGACAAAAGGGAAGTCCAGAACAACCAACAACGAGTGATGGTACTTTACATACTGTAATAATATTAAAATGGGTCCAAACCTCATTTCCTGGTTTAAGAAATCCTGGAATTTTTTTCTGAACAATATACAGATAATTATGGAAGCATTCATCAGCCGCATGGGTCAAGTGAAACTTAAAACCATAAGGTGAATTCAATCCCTGTTATTCACTTGTAAATGTCAATAATATCAAACATTTCTTTGGAAAATAAATATTCAGTTTAAACTTCTTGTATGGACACGCCTTCCTACTTTACTCACAATGTTGTCTGACTACCTGCTGAAAGTGATGCCAGTGGGATAGAAATGAGAGCTTCCTTCTCTCCCAGATGAAGAGTCATTATTACACGTCATCTGAAAATGCCAAGGTTTTTTTTTGTTTGTTTGTTTGCTAGCTGTCCCAGACTGTACAAACAGCTCGCTGTCAAAGTTTTTCAAATCTCTGCTACTCCTTCTGTTCAAAGACGCTCAGGTCTTCACTCTGATTCCTGATTTTCATGGACACCCCTGTGATGCTGGTGTGATTGGAGCAGTTTTTCCCCTGCTTTACTTTCTTCAAGTGACCTTTGATGTACAAGCGGAACTTCCTGGTTGAAAAGCAGTACACGATTGGGTCCAGGATGCAGTTCAACCCCATGAGGAGCAGCGTGACTTGGTGCGCGTCGTTCAGATACTGCCGGGTTTCTTCACTCCAGTTGGTCATCTTCAGGGTGGCCAGCGTCCAGGGTCCCTGAACCACGTGATGAGGAACGAAACAAACTACGAACACGCCTACAACCGCGCAGAGCATCCGCAAGGCGCGGCGTTTGGTACCATGAGGCCGTCTTCCTGTACTGGGTCGTGGCTGACTGACAGGCTGTGCCAGGAGGGCGCAAGCGATGAGGACGTTGCACAGAACCACGAGGAGGAAGACTGTAAAAAACAGGCCGATGATGATGAAGTTATTAACGACGACAGGAAACTTGGATTTAGGGTCACTGTTATGGTAGCCCTCTAAGCATCGTGAGACGCTGGTATGCTGGTCTTTCTGGACGCCAGGCGTAACAAGATGATACGCGGCCACTGCCAGGGTGCTAGCCCAGATAATCACAGAGGTAATAATGCCGCGTTTCCGGCAGTCGGAGGAAGCGGCCACCAGCGGCCGAGTCACAGCCCAGTAGCGATTGACGCTGATGACGGCGAGGAAGAGGACAGAGCCGTAGGTGTTGATGAAGAACAGCGTGCCGCTAATGCGACACAGAGCCTCCGGGTAGATCCAGTCGCCCTTCTGAGTATAATAGCTAATCCAGAAAGGAAGCAGACAGACGAAGAGCAGGTCGGCCACGGTCAGGTTGGTCATGTAGATGCGGATCTCATTCATGGACCTGGAGCCTCGCATTTGACGCAGGACATAGAGCACGTATGCATTGGCTACAAGCCCGATTATAAACACCACACTGTAGAAAGCGGGGAAGACTGTGTAGCGGAATTCTGAGTCCAGGAAAGTGTCGTTTTGGGAATTCTTTGTAGTGAACTCACTGACAGGAGACTCTGTTGAAAGCATCTGAAAAAGAAATTTCATTCAGCATGTGATCTTTTGACTATGTTAGGAGTCACAACTGTTCAAAAATAAATTCTCTCTCTCTCTCTCTCTCTCTCTCTCTCTCTCTCGCTTCCCTGTCCCATTTCTTTCTTCAAGACATACAGCACTTTCTGAAATATAGTCAATACAGAGAGGATTCTTTATATTTCTGTTCGTGCACGATATGAAGTGTCGGATGTGTTGAGATAAGGATTGACTTACTTCTCCTTATCTCAAACAACCCTTTGTCAATTTTACTTGTCAGCATTTGCCTTTCAAACAATGAATATCAATAATAATTTCCAAACTAATCCATCAGAACCTCCAAACCAAAATCCTGCTTCATTACCAGCTCAGCAGCGGCACAGAGTTCTTTGTTTTTCAGGTTACATGTTAGGACCAATACAGTAATGTACAATAGAAAACAGAGAATATACTGTAAAATATAAAGAGTATTTTCTGATCATCTCTCACGTTTCTACTTTGATAACTTAATAATTACCCAGATTACCCTGATTAAGGGTGAATCCTCCCTGATGGAGAAACACTATTACAGGGTTAGAAACAGAATCTTCAGACTTTCCTAAAGGTGACCTCTACGGGTTGTAAAAGTGTACAGGATGCACATTGTTCCTGGGTCATGGTGAATCTAGTATTCCGGGGACACCCTGAAGGGAACTCCAGCATGTTAGAGACACCCAAAGTGTGTGTGGGAAGAAACTGGAAAACCCTGAAAACACTGGAGAGAAAACATACGAAGAACATGCAGCGGAAATGTGCGCATACAGTAAACGGAGCTCAGGAGTCATCCTCAACATCAACGGCTGTTAGCAACATACAGGATGTCAGAATTCACGGCTAAATAAACATTGCACGACTGGGAATTAAGTCGCCATTTCAGAAGGGTCAAATTATTGCTGCATCAAGCAAAGAAAACAACTAAGCAAATTGCAAATGAACTGGAAGAAATCCTGTAAGGACCGTGCCGAACAGTCCACTTTGTGGAAGAAATGTGTTTCGGAAAAAAAATAAAAATAAAATAATAATAATAATAATAATAACAATGAGCGGAGATCACTAAAATGTGGTATCATAAAAAAAAAATCAACCTAGAGCCTAGAGCTACTGTATGTTTAACCTAGAGCTACGGATAATAGTGAAAGAAAGAGGTCTAGACCTGGCAACAAAATGAAGTCAGCTGATCACCTGAATGTACTGAATCACCAGCTTCTCACATCTATGGAGGTTTTCTTCACTGATGGCATGGACATACTCCAGTGTGTAAGAGTGGTCCTGGGATCATCCAGTTTAATGATCAGATCATCAAACTGGACAACACAGAGTGGAATTAAAGCAAATCTGACGGTATGTGACATTTTTTATTTTTTTTTTTGGCCGCCTGGCAGTGTGTATAGAGATCACATTCCACCTGCCCGATTCAATATATTACGTGAGGTGTTAATCCCTTAACCACATTTACTGTAGAAGGTTAAAAGTCAGGCAAGCTAAAGAAATATCTGTTCAGTTTATGTTTTTAGGAATTGCATCAGATGTAAGGGCGTTTAAGCACTGAGCTGGAGTTTCCCATGATGACGCAATTCTGTGAGCTTCCGTGGCTTCCACACCTGAGCTGTCTCACGTATATATATATATATATATATGTGTGTGTGTGTGTGCGTGTAAATTTATATATATATCACATACATCTAACTATATTTCTATATAAGAATCGCTGATTGAAGGGTTCTTTAAAGGTTTATATTAAAACGAAAGCCATCTGCATTAACATTATTTGTTACTGTGATTGTCATGTTATGAATATAAGCTATAAAATACTTAATATACCAAAAGTCATTTTACATAGTTTAGTGGGAAACTCAAATGGAAAAAAAAAAAAAAGATGCTCACAAGATTATGATTAGTTACAGCTGCGGGGAAAAAAGGAAACCTGAGAAGCAGAAAGCTTTCGATCCACATCATGAAAAATTCCAGAGCGCAGTGCACTGAGGTGCGGCACATTTCAGGGTAATTCACACGTTACTCAACGCCTCAAAGGTCAATAAAGATCATTATCAGACACAGCTATACTGTCTAGACTCGATCTAACATCCGTTGTTGTGTATAATCTGCCATCGTCTGCGCAGGTTAAGGAAGGACCTCCGAGGGTTGAACAGTTTCCACGACCAGTACATCCTCATAATCAATGGTTGATAAATTCATGAGTGTTCAAATTTTCTCAAATAAGACGAGCCCTAGATTAACTCGCAGCGCCACCTGAGATGTTATAACGTTAGGTCCATTGCCGTTGAAGTTGTCTCGCCACTGGAGAGGAGAATTCCTTTATTCTGATGGTACGAAGGTTGATTCGGTCTTCTTGCGTCCTGATCACAGGACACTTTCTAATTGTTTTATTAAGTTCCTATATAACATGTGCTAGTTTATAAAACATTGACAACCTTAGAATCACTTTGATTTCAAAGTTGATATAGAAAATGACATAGAATATTATCGCCAAACTGCATTGATTAGGAATGGCCTTTATGGGTGAATGATGAACAAACAAGCAAACATAAAAACATGTGAAAAGTTGTCAGACACATTAACAACTCATTCACGCCCATGGGACAATTTCATCATAACCAATCCATCTATGTCTTCGGGCTAGGGGAGGACACTGAAGCACTCAGCTTCAACCTGCGATCCTGCAGAACTCAACCGCAAACTCCGGAGCTAACGTTCCTCCGATAAATCATCCTTAAAATTTCATGCACATTATGTTTGATTTTCAATTGTTTGTCATATTTTGTGCTACCACATGTCTATATCGTATATATCAGAATAACTAAAACGGTTTGTGGTGTAACAAAATTACCCTTTTAATACATGTATCAAGATGGATATAGAGTTTGACTCACCTTAATTAGATCTGGCTGCTGCGCTGGATTGGAGAGCTGTGAGTAATAATCACTGTCAATAATCTTTTTTTTTTTTTCTTTCTTTTTTTTTAAATAAAAATAATAATAATGAAAACAGCTATTTACGTCTTCTTCTAAAAGAAATCTCCTCTCCCAGTCACTGTTTGTAGGTTTAAATCATCAGCACTTTGTGCTATACTGTATATGTGTGTCCACTATGTTCTCAGCAGGTCTAATGAGCAGTGCATTAAAGATGATCAGGGTGTCTTGTATGAACAGCTGCTTCTGTGTCAAACATGTGGAAATCATGCATTTCGTATGTATATTTCACAATGTGGTATCACAGCCACGCCCTCTGAACTCAGCAACTGCCCTCACTTTCCTGTAACAGTATTGCACGCTGTTCAGTGGAAAATACCTAACAACCGCACACAAAACAACCCATAGAAGGTCGCCAAGTTGCTTCATTTTTACATTTTTCTTATTGGGTGTACGTCTACAATTCTGTACCAACCCACCAGGTATCACCAGCAGCCAATGTTTTCGTCACCTTGTGTTGTCTCGGTTTCCGTGTTAAATAGCAAACATGTGTTTTTAGTTTGCTCATCTCTATAAGAACTTTCGTTCGCATTTTTTCCCAGCAACTGTTTTTTCCTTGAGGATCTTGGATTCTCAGAAGAGTTTTTATGTCCCATAAAGAAATCTGTACTCTCGGTTGAGTTTTGCTTGTTATTGGTTTTTGCTCCGTGTTTATTTCGTGTTTTGTTTTGTACGTTCATAAAGTTTTTTCACATTTTATCAACTGTTGAGTTTTCCTGAGCCAACTTTATTTCATGTATTGTACTGGTTATTAAATTACAATTCCCTATCATTTCTGCCCTGTTAAATCCAACCAACAATGTACAAATGACCAGAAATTAACGTTGTGGGTTTTATGTTTTTTCCCTGTTTTTTTCTAGTGGTGGGAAGTTTGAATAATTTTAGTGACTCGGTTCTTTGAATCTCGTTCATTAAAATGAGCGAATCGTTTTTTAGTCATTTAGTTCATTTCGTTCTTTTGATCAGAAATAAACTACAATTTAACATTTTCAATAAACAGACCCCCAACACGTCTACATACACAAATTTTGGCTCTAGTTCCAGTAATGAAAATATTACAGTGCAGCTAAGGACAGATTATTATGAACAGCTCATCATCATACTGTATGTTCTAGTCCGAGCAGTTTGTTCATTTGAACCTATTGCACTGCATAGCGTCTATGCAAACGTGAGGCTACCTGTCTGACTGCTAAATTATTTCAAACTTGTAACATTTTCAACACAGCCGGGCGCTGCACGGCGGCTGACCCAGAGCCTCACGCTAATTAGCTTGTTTGTGTTTTTAAATTTGCGTTTTTTCGTTACATGTTTTTGTTTTTCGTTTGTGAGAGCCTCCTGCATTGTGGATTATGGAGATAAGTTGGACATGGTTTATTTTTTATGTTTTATTTTTATTGTTTTCTGTCAATAACTCGTTGGTCGGCCCTGGGCAAGATGTGGTCTACTCCGGGGAGCACCTGATATCTTTGCAAAGATGTGCGGGACAGTTGAATCCTGAGTTGTTTACATGGGACTGTCCTGAAATTGTACGGAAGTCCAGGTTTAAAGCGAAGAAGTTGAAGAAAAGGGGTTCGGGGGGGGGGGGGGGGGGGTGTTCGGGCCAGGCTATGGAAGCGAGGTGTGTGGTTCCCTTTCCCCTTGATAACGCTGTCGAATGTGTGGCCATTAAATAATAAGATGGAAGAACTGAACGCCAGGGTAAACGTTGAGAATGACTTTAAAATGAGCAACTTGATCTGCCTAACGGAGACATGGCTTAAAGACGAGACAGAAGTTGCACTTCCTGGGTATATTACGATAAGAGCTGACCGGGAAAAATAAATACAAGTCAAATAAATTGATTGGAGGAGGCATGTGCATCTTTGTGGACAGCAAATGGACAACACAACTGCGTGTTCATGAGAAAGTGTGCACGCCCGATTATGAACTGCTTTCTGTCTCATTCCCACCTTTCTGTCTTCCAAGAGAATTTGGACAGATTACTCTTATTCTGGTTTATATACCGGGACCTAAATATGAGGAAGCTGCTAATTGGATAAGTGAGAGTTTCAACAGCGCACTTTACGCATTCTGTGGATCAACCTGTTTTTATACTTGGGGATTTTAATAACTGTGAACTTTCTGGTCACTTGCCAACATTACACCATTATATAGACTGACCCACGCGACTTTGGATCAATGTTACGGTAATATACCGAATGCTTATAAAGCCGTCTCTCGCCCACCATTGGGTAAGTCAGACCATAATGTTATTCATTTGTTGCCTAAATATAAAGCCAACGTCTAACAGGAAAAGCCTATAGTAAGAGAAGTTGAGTCGTGGTCTGAGGTCTGCCAAGAGAGCCTGAGAGACTGTTATGATGATACCAACTGGGTCGTGTTCTTTGGAAATTGTGTAAATGCAGATGAGTTAATGGGAAACGATAACATTTTACATTATTTCCTGTGAGAATAATGTTGTATCAACAAAAACTGTTACAATATATGCCAACAACAAGGTCTGGGTATCACCTGAAATGAAGAAGAGTCTGAGGGATAAAAGGGTAGCTTTTGCTCAAGGCAATATGGTACGCTTTAAAGAGAAAAGACGTGACCTCAGAACAATTATTAAGAAATCTAGGAAACAATATAAAGATAAAATGGAGAAGCAAGGCATGGAGAAGTTTAAATAACCTGATGGGAAGAAAGACACAGAAGCAACACAGTCAACCTATTAATATCGGCATATCTGTAAACGAATTAAATCAGTTTTACAGTAGGTTCAATAACACTATTTGCGATGTTAGGGTTGACCAAGAGTGTTGGCATGTCTGGGATACTATTACTCTTACTGAGCAGGAAGTTGCTGGTTGTCTTGCTAGGATAAATCCTCATAAAGCACCTGGACCAGATGGTCTCAGAGGGAGGGCCATAGCAGGGTGCATTTGTCAACTTAAAGGTGTTTTTACTGGTTTATTATTTTAATTTTAAGCTTGATACACATATTGTCCCACATTCTTGGAAGAAAACTACAATCATCCCTGTGCCTAAAAACTGCAAACCTGTATCACCAAATGATTTTAGACCTATCGCCCTTACCAGCATTTTGTGTAAATGCATGGAAAGGGTTGTGTTGGGGCATCTGCCAAACATTCATTTGTCAGATCAACTGCAGTTTGCTTATAAAGCACAGCGAGGCACTGAGGATGCTACGTTAACTCTGCTTCATATGGTTAGTAAGCATATTCAGTGTTCTGCTGCTTTTGCTAGAATTTTACTTCTTGATTTTAGTTCAGCTTTCAATACCGTACAGACTGATATTTTATTAGAGCGATTATTAAAATTCAACACTAATGGGCATCTTGTGCTATGGATTAAGGATTTTTTAACTGACCGTCCTCAAAGAGTCTCTGTGCAGGGTAACATGTCTGATGAAATTATTTTAAATACGGGAGTTCCCCAAGGTTGTGTGTTGTCACCCGCATTATTTTCTATATATATGAGTGATGTGCAGATTTGTGAAAATAATTTTATACTACTCAAGTATGCCGATGATATGGCCATGGTTGGTCTCATGGTTAGTGGACGGTGGGAGTTAGAGAGGGCATACTTTGAGCACATAGACCGTTTGGTTGCATGGTGTGAGGAAAGTACCTTGTCATTAAATGCTTCTAAAACTAAGGAACTCATTGTTAACACCAGGGTGGGGCAACCTAACTGTCAGGCAGTTATAATTGGGGGGGCAATGTGTTGAAAATGTTACAAGTTTTAAATATCTAGGGTCTGTTCTTGATTGTACCCTTAATTTTGGTGAGCACATAGATTATATTTCTAGGAAGGCAACCCAAAGGTTGTTTTTGTTAAGGAAATTGAATAGTTTTAATGTAAGTAAGGGAATATTGAGGATGGTCTATATTAGTCTGCTTGAGAGTATTGTATCTTATAATATTACCTACTGGTTCGGGAATTTGGGGGTCAAAAGTAAAAATAAGCTCACAATGTTTATTAATATAGCCGGTAGGATTGTATTGGACCCCCAAGGGCAGTTGGTTGAATTACTGTATATACAAACCAGACTAGACGGAAAGCTTTACAAATAGTTCAGGATCATACTCACCCTCTTCAACACGCTTTTGAAAAATTTCCGTCAAGTAGAAGATATAGGGTACCCATAGCAACAAGAAATGTTTTTAAGAATTCTTTTAAACCTTTTGCTGTTAATTTATTAAACAAATGAAATGTGTTTCTTTGGCCGATTGTATGTTATGTAAGTGAGTGTTGCCGACAATTGTTTGTTATTGTATAGGTATTGAAATTGTGGTTTAATATTATTGGTTTTGTATGACTTTAGTACATTAAGGTGTCCTGATCCATGATGTGGGGGCTTTGTGTGTTTGCTTCATGTATTTGTTTTTGATGTGTTTTTGTTTGTTATGTGTTGTGTGATGTTAGTCTGAGGCCAAAGGCAAATTTCCACATGTGTGGACAATAAAGATTTCTAATCTAAAAAAAGGTTGGTCCAAATCTGAAGAACACCAGTTAAAGTCCAGACCTCAGCCCAAGTGAAATGCTGTGCGGGGCCATAAGAGATCTGTGCATGAGCGAATTCCCCAAAAACTCGTCCACAGTCCAACAACTTAACCACCAAACCACCCCTGCCCCCTTCTGATAACATTATGTCATCTTAAACAACACACTGTCTCATTAGTAAGTGTTTCCCATGTAACAATTTTGGATACATAGTACCGCTAAGCTTTTAAAACTTCTTTCACCTCTTGTTAATTACACTAACTGTTGCTTGCTAACTGTCAGTCGCGGTTAGTTAGTTCCTCAATATGTGTACAGAGTCATGGGAGGCTTGGAGCTTATCCCAGGTTTTGGGGCAGGCTATACCCTGGACAGGGTGCCAAACCATCCACACACTTACACACTACAGGCAATTAGGGAACGCCAGTTAGCCGAATCTGCATATCTTTGGACTGTTGGAAGAAACCAGAGTGCCCAGAGGAAACCAAGGCAGGACTCGAACCCTGGAGATCTGAGGCCACAGTGCTAACCGCTATGCCAATATGCGGCCATTTATGTATGTACTGTGTGTATTTATGTATGTGTTTATATGTTTAAGCTGGTATGGGCAGTTTTAATTACATATACACTTTTTGTTTTTCTAGAGGCAAGATCTAATTGCAAAGTCCTAGAAAAAAGAAAGGAGACAGATAAAACAACATAAAAAAAAGGGCAAAGAGGGAAAACTGACTTTTCAGCGATATTTACATTCTAATCATAGTACTGTATACCATATGTACATATTCTCTGGCCTATAAATCCTTAATTTCTTTCTCACTGCTCTGTATCTGTGCTTCATAATTCATTCAGGAGTGTAATGGGTGAGAGGAATTACTACACCTATCCTGTCGTCACCTGTCGCCGGCAAATGAAAACCAGGAAAAAGGAATTGAAAGCCTTCAATGTTTTATATTTGTATATATATATATATATATATATATATATATATATATATATATATATATATATATATAACCTCATTAAACTTTGGAATGTGTTCTGTCAGTGTTTTATTTCTATTACTAAATAAAAATTAAATTTTTATTTGTCACATACACAGTCATACACAGTACGATATGCAGTGAAATGCTTAGGCGACCTTAGAATAAACTACTAGTGTAGGTAATAACCTTTTTTTTTTTTTTTTAAGTTTTTATTTTTCCAAATTAAGCCTTCTTATTACTGCATTACGTGCAGTGCAACTAAAATAAAAGCGAACATGAGAAATTTAAATCACTTTAATTGACAAATGTGTGCTGTTAATGTTAAAATGAATTAATTAACTCTTATATGGGTGCCAATACTGTTATTTATTTCATAGTACAAGAAGATTAAATAACATAAAAGTAGAAGTTTAAATATGAAAATAGATGTCATGTCCATAATATCAGCAATATCTTCATCATCATCTTCAAAAAAGAAAAAAGAAAAAAACTCTCCATGCTGTCCCCACGTTTGACCGAGGATATTTTTTCTCTTGTGCACACGCATAAAATTCATATACATAATCAAATCACCATAACTATAAATGCTAAGTTTCAGCTTTCACTGCTGTAAAATATACCTGAATGAAGAGCAAAGGTCTTTAAAATTAGCTTTGGGATGAGAAAAATGTGATGTGAATCACACCAGTAGCGAACACAAGACATGTGGATCCTGTACTTCCTGTTTTCTAATGAGCACTAAAACTTGCCCAAGGGAACAGCATTGTGTTAAACAAGTTAAACAAGGTAAGGTTACCTCGCACCTCCAGGGTTGATGGCTTGAATTTCACCTCCCGCCTGTGCAAGTGGATTCCTGATTTGTGATATCCTCCTTGTAATCTGGGGTTTCCCCAAACAGTCCAAAGGCATGCACTGTAGGCTAAACTCTGTTTCCTATATTAGAAATTCCTTCTATCTAAGATGAAAATTCATTATTATACCTCATCTGAAAATGCCAAGCGTTTTTGTAGTTTGTTTTGTTCCTCATCACGTGGTTCAGGGACCCTGGACCCTGGCCGTCCTGAAGGACGACTGACTGGAGTGCGGAAACCTGGCAGTATCTGAACGACGCCCACCAAGTCACGTTGCTCCTCATGGGGTTAAACTGCATCCTGGACCCAATCGTGTACTGCTTTTCAACCAGGAAGTTCCGCAAGTACATTGAGGATCACCTTAAGAAAGTTAAGCTGGGGGAAAAAAACTGCTCCAGTCACACCAGCATCGCAGGATTGTCTGTGAAAATCAGTGAAGAACTGAGCATCTTTGAACAGACGGAGTAGCAGAGATTGAAAGACCTCGAACTAACTTTTAGTTTGGTAACTTTTTTTGCTCTGGTTAATTACCAAAAAAGAAAAAAAAAATCACTGTCCAAGTTATGTATATTTCTATAAACTTGAAGATCTTTCTTCCATAAGAAATCTCTGTGCACATTGACCAGATGTTCTGTTTACTGTATGTCATGTGAAACAAGAGAAAGTGGAGCATGTTTTATTTCACCTGTAGGTTTCACAATGCAGCGTCACTGAAACTCCTCCTCCTCATTCCACCTTTTACTATCAACACTATTTCCTTATGCAGTGATGAAATGACTCCACTTGCCTGTTTCCCTCACAATCACACTCTTCAATGGGAAGTAACTGTTGCTTCTTTGAAACATGATTTCACATGATTTCACCAGGTGGCTCCATATATAAATGTTCTTATTATCTAAAGCATACAGTTTATTAACTGTTAGTAATTTGCTTGCATGTATTTATAATGAGCTTGCTTTGGCATCCATGCGGGATCAGAGTCATTTTTCCATTTACACACATCATGATGACGTTTTACTGTCAGTCTTCCTTAATAAAATCTACAACTTTCCTTATATAAAGCAATATAAAAAGCACTATAAACTTAGATGTTTAGAACTATTACATTTCAGTAAGAAACCTGTTATACAAAAAATATGGCACACTATACTAACACGGTTCTTCCTGCAGGCTTTCAGAGAACCTGCAGGAAGAACCGTGTGATTCTTTAAAACCCTACATGACAAGCCTTTGTTTGGGCAGGCCTAGTTACACAATCATTTTTCAAAGAAGTCTAAACAAGCATGAAGGACATGCCTGGAACAGACATATTGTACTCCCTAAAGATGACTTTAATATTAGGAGCAGTTAGTGAATTAGTGCTGAATACAGTTGGGTTATTAACAATTTTTAAGATGAGTCCTGAAAATGTCCCGAATCCGTCTATAGTGTGCATGGACCTGAAGACATTCTGAAGTCCTACCTAGTGTTAAACACATTATTGGACCCAAATCGCTCTATCAATGTAACCTAGAAGCCATGTTATGGATTCGAATATGAAAATATATTCAATTCAATTCAACTTTATTTATATAGCATTTTTAACAATGGACTTTGGTCTTAAAGCAGCTTTACAGAATCAAAAGAAAATTATGGAAGTGAGTATAAAATGTGTGAGAAAATATGTTTGAATCAAAATTATCAATTGGGAAAGCCGATGATGTCCCTGATGAACAAGCTGAATACGATGGTACTGAGGGAAAAACTTCCTGAGATGGCAATAGGAAGAAACCTTGAGAGGAACCAGGCTCAACAGGGAACCCATCCTCATTTGAGAGATAACGGATAGCAGAAATTGTTTGGCAGTCATACTGTGTGTTAGGACAGTTAGGAGGCTGTGCAATACAGACAAGAAAGGAGTTTAAGCTAATATGGAGTCCAGTTTGTTATTGGAGGCTTAGGTACAAAACTGTAGGAATTTCAGTCCTGAATTATTGAACACTGTGTCACGACATGCGCCTGTTGGTGTGTCTCAACCTGTTATCGCTCCTCGCTCACTCCGTAGGCTCCCTTCGTAGGTGCCCCCCCCCTTTCGAGAGGGGCAGGGCTAACCCGGCTGGCGATGATTAACATTAATGGACCTCGGGTTTTCTCTTCATAATTGTCCGTGCTGTGGTCAGAAGAAACCAAAATTTAGCTTTTTGGCATCAACTCGACTCGCCATTTTTGGAGGAAGAAAAATGCTGAATATGACCCTAAGAACTCCCTACAGTCAAACACTCCCTGCGTCCCTACAGTCAAAGACAGTGGTTTTGAGCTCACCTGCACAGCTTTGACGAGGTCCTTGATGGCTTCAACATGAGTCTTGACGATGGTCTGGACACCCATCAAAATTATGCCATTGGCAGGCTTGAGGGTCTCAAGACCCGCGATCACTGCTTCCTGGCCCTGGGCAAGGAGTTCCTGGCCCTGCTCAATGATCGGCTCAACCTGCTTCTGCACATCCTTCACCAAAGTTTCATACTTCATTTGCATCTCTCCATTAAGCAATTGAAAATAGAAGGGTAATCTCTACCCAACTCCTGCCAAAGCACCTAAGGTGTCCGAGCAATTGTTGCAGTGCATGATATTGTTGCAGTGCAACATTGTCAACGTCAGGTTTACAAACTATGGGTAATTCACTGCGCAACGCGCAATTTTTGTTCGTTGCGTAGGGGACGTTCTTGTATGGCAAAGGTGTCAGCGAGGCCTTCGCAAAACCACCAGAAAATGATGGCTAGTCCACTTATGAGTGGCTTCCCATGCCTATATTTTGGGCTCTCATTGAGATCGACGTTGTCCGGGCACCACGAGAGGAAGATGACTGGTGACAAGACTCTGGTTGGCGAAGCTGCTGTAAAGCTGGCCCCACACCCCACACCTGACTGGGAAAGTACGAAATCCGCGGCGAGCTCACCTGTGGGTCCTACGGCATTGTCTATCGTGGTTACGATATCTTCGTACAGCGCCATGTCGCCATCAAGGTGGCAGACAGCGGCAATGGCCTGATCGCCGAAACACCACCCTGCACCGCAACTTTTTCGCAGAGGTGCTGCCCTCGCTGACATCAAGCTGATGCGAAACAGCATGCCAAAGATAATGGATTTTGGCCCGCTCCTGGTGTTCTCGGCACTGGGGCTTATAGCCATCATGATGTCGTCAACACTGATGACCAGACTTTGTGACGAGCCTGGTGCCGCACACGCTGATCGACTTTGTGACGAGCCTGGTGCCGCACACGCTGATCGTGCCCGGTTGCACCGGTGGACGATTAACCCTGCTGCTTTTGCGAGTACTTCCCGCAGATCATCCGCCAGCCGACCCATCTCGCCAGCTGGTGCACGAGTGTGCCGACCAGGTGATGCAGCCACGCAAAGCCTGGACCTATAACCCCGAACAGCACCGTGTGTGCCTCACGTGCAACGTCACCGGGCATGGCGGTCGACCAAGCCCCAAGCTCTCAACAGCTGGAGCCTGGAGCTGAAACTCGACGATCAGCCCCTGAACCTGAAAAGGATCAATGAATAGCAACCAAAATTACCTGCCTTTTGCTAACGTAGGGTAAAAGGGAAGCGCAAAGTCACATGGCTTTGGATTGGCAGCAGTAGCGCTGCGAAAAATTATTTGATTAGCTGTTCACGACGCCCGGCGACGAAGAACCTCACCCAGTACCTTTCCGAGCTCAATGACGCGAAGCTAGCGGAGCGCCGCCCTGGCAGCAGAGCTGGCCATTAAGGTCAAGGGACCTGTTCCTGGACAAGGAAATTACAGTGTATTCAGATGGCAAATATGTCGACCGCGCCTGGTCCATCCACATTATCCCACACAAGATTCAACGGAATAAATGGATTAAGACCGAGCGCGGCCTGCAGCAGCGTGAGCACTCGCTCAATCATTTCATCTAGGACATTAATGGCGAGTGAAAAATCGTCAGCGACCATATTTTTCCAGGGAGCTGCTTAAGCAGTCCCCCAAATTCCGAGTGCAGTGCATGGGCATGCGCCCTCAGGCATGGCGTGTCGGTGCATATCTGTGGCAGCGACCTGGTACAAGATGCTGCACGTGCCCTCGGGCATGAGCTACATGCTAGAGAACCACGCAGGTGACCAAGCATGTGTTCCCGCAGCTGTTTCGAGACCACCACCATCCTGCCAGTAGACGTTTATCTCACGCAGCTGTACGAAATGCTGGTCTTGATGTCACTGCGCTCGGGCTATCAGCCCAATGTGGTGCTGCTGATGCTGGGCATCTACAACAGCGTGTACTTCAAGCACTGTTATCTCGCGCAGCAGATGGGCATCGAGCTGGTCGAAGGCCTGGACCTGTTCCTGGACAAGGACGCTGCTACATGCGCACCGTCTATGGCCCCAAGCGTGTGGACATAATTTACCACCACACCGAAGACCTGTTCCTCGATCCGGAAACCTTCCGGTCGGTTTTCTGTGCATGGCTGCCCGGTCCTGATGCACAGCTGGTCAAGAGCAAGCTGGCGCTGGTGAATGAGCCAGCTTCGGGTGTAGTGGATAAAACGGTCGTCTACACCTACATGCCGCAGATGATCAGGTATTACCTGGCAGATGACACGATCCTTCCCAACGTGCCGAGCTACCTGTAAACAATAAACAAACCAAAACAATATTTATGTGTCACGCTTATTTGTCATGTATGTCGCACACATATTTGTTCTTCTCTTTTGTATTTTTTCCAAAAAAACCTACTTTGCATGTCAAAGTGCGACCTTGAGTAAATGTGTAAACATATTTTTGTTCTGTCAATTGTCATATTTTGTGCCCGTGATGAACTGTGCTGTGCACTGAGCTTTTTATGAACGCCTTGACCAAAAGTATGTTGAGTATGAGCTCCCTTCTGGCTCCCCCATTATGTTCAACAAAGAATGTAAATTCCACTGTTAGCTATTAGAGTCTCTCCTCTCACCCTTCCCACACAAAACCCTGCTTCAAAGGGGCACTGAAGACATTCCACCAAAGCTGTGGAATTTCGCTGTTTTCAGAGAGGGAAATCAGGAGGAATTGTGGAACGTCAATGATTTGTTTTAATTCCATGCTTTCTCTTGTAACTGTGATTTGCAGTAAAAACTGTTTAGTAATAAGATATTTATAATGCTTTAGCCAAAGAAAGCCAATGCGAGAACAAAAATCTATTTGAATGAAGAAAAATAAAAAGACTGAAATGATTTCTGTATCAAACAATGTGATTCATAAAGTAGTCATATAGAAAACTATTTTACAGTGATCAGCTGCTGCTAACCAACCTATTAATGTAAGAGACATTGGTAACACTTGATCCAAACTAGTGATGGGAAGTTTGAATCATTTTAGTGACGTGGTTCTTTGAATCTCGTTCATCAAAATGAATTCATCTTTTTTTGAGTCATTTAGTTCATTTCGTTCTTTTGACCAGATTTCCAATAAACAGACCCCCAACACGTCTACATACACAAATTTTGGCTTTAGTTCCAGTAATGAAAATATTACAATGCAGCTAAGGACATATTATAAACAGAATGAGCAGCTCACCATCATATCTTCAAGTTAGAGTCGTTCGTTCTTTTGAATCTACTGCACTGCATAGCGTCTATGGGAGTCACATGACAAAAGAACGACTCGGACTCGGAAGATTCGTTAAGAACTGTTCAATTCTGTTTTCTGTACATAACCTACGGAGGTTTTGCGATGATTTGCGCATGCGCGCCCAGTAGACAATGAACGAATCACTCTCCAAGACTACTTGTTCTTCTGAGTCACGTTAAAGATTCGTTCAAAAAGAACGAATCGTTCATGAACAACCCATCACTAAACCAAACTCCTTTAGACAGTCTGTTGACTATAAGTAACTTTGTAACTACATGTCAAATAGCAGTCATTACGATATCAGTAGACTGCTTATAGCTGCAGTATGTCACTTTTTGGTAAAAAATTAACAAAATTGATTTAATGTGCAAGTACATCATGAATACTTTTTCCAAAACTTGCTCTTGTCTTATCTTTTTTTAACTTATTTCACTTACCCTAACATTACTTGCAACACATATTCTAATGAGAATTTGCTGACAAAGTTACAAAAGAATGTCTCTAAAGAAGACCATGGAAATAAAGTCTAACTGAATTTTTTTTTTTTTTTTTTTTATAGTTTACTGAACTATAGCAAGCCTGAAATATAAGTCAGCACATCAAAACCTGAAGGTTTCACTCAGCCTGACGGTTTCTTTCCATTTGGTCTCTTGGGTTTCATCCGTCTTTTGACATTGTGTGGTGTCACATTCCACTTTAGTGTCTCATGACTTTTAAAAGCATTTTAAGAACACGTTTGCTTTTGTCATTTTGTTATATGGCGGTGAATCAATATTCAGTTAATTCTTGGGAAAAACATATTTTCAGGTAATTTTGAGCTTATGTAATTTTGAGCATGCAACCTTGTAACCATATGTAATCCTTGCCCGTTGAAAAACTTTTTAATATTCTTTAAAATTACAGTATGTCAGCCAAAAATACCATAATTTGGACTCTTTCGAAGTTAGAAAAAAATGCTAAGACTTTACTTTAGGTTTCTTTATATGTGTAACTTTAGGTTTCATTTGTTTAAATATTTGTTTATATCACTTGAGATTTATTTTCAGATTACATTTTTGACTGACATTTTCACTTTGTCCTGTTTTGTCCTGAGTTGTGACTAAAAATAATCGGAAATTATATGTATATTTTTATAAATGAAGCAAATATATAATAATATATAATATTTATAATATAATAAAGGGCAAGTAAGTAAAAATTTTTTTTACTTCCCTTTGTACCATACCAAAGTGTTTGCTCACTTATCATTTAACCTCCGTAATGCACAGTAAAAAGCTAATAAAAATAATAATTCAGTGTGTCACATGATCCTTCGGAAAGCATTCTGATAGTCCTGCGTCAATATAAAGTATCATGTGTGTTTTATATGACGCAATAAGATGTGAAGCATCAGCAGGAGGAATGGGTAAATTGTGGGACCCTGACACTCAGTTTGGCTAGGTATGCATAACATAGACCAATGCAATTTTATTTATATATCATAGGGAGTTTATTTCTCATAGGTAAAATAATCCTTTGACATGGTTCAAAATTAATGAAAAAATATAAAAAACAGATTTCATTTCTCTCCAGTGAACATAACAGTAATATTACATGTCGGGCTCTACATTTGTGTCCTTAAATGTTCATTTTTGGGGGGTTTGACAGCTTATAAAACTGTAGTTCTGTTTTTTTTACTGTACACCTTGTTGCGGTTGTTAGGCATTCTTCTGTTTTTTTGTTATAAATCAGAAATGACAAAGAGGCAGCTTCCTCGAATACAAAGTCAGTGGAGAGGGATGGATTGTTCTGCTGGTTAAAGTCATGTGTGTGTGTGTGTGTGTGTGTGTGTGTATGTGTGTGTGTGTGTGTGTGTGGCTTCAGCTTCAGCAACGGCCCAGGAACACAGTTCCTCTACATTCAGATGGAGTTCTTTGAGGGAGACACGCGTCGGGCATGACTCGAAGAAAGAAACTCCTCAAGTAAACGTTTCACCGATTGGAGGATAGAAGCGGCTCAGATTAGCCAATAGGTGCAGAAGGCCGATGAGTACATTCACTCCCAGTCTGATCCACAGAGACTTCAAGGTGAAGCACAGCGTCCGACCCGACCATCAATCACACACAAATCTCACACCTCCATGTCCAGCCAAACCTGTGTGTGCCTCTATCTTCTGTGGAATGCCAAGAAAGTTTACGGAAATGTCACGGAGCCCATTGACTTCCATAGTGTCTTTGTCCTTACTATAAAAGTCAAAGAGACAAATGGTTTGTTTATCAATATTATTCAAATATCTTCTTAAAGGGGACATTTGATGCCCATTTCAACAAGTTGATATGATTCTTTGGGGTCTTTATATAAAGTTTATAACGAACTGTGGTTAGAATTTCTCAATGGTAGTGTAAAACACCCTTTTTACCTCTTCCCGTTTCGGTGTATGGCCTTTTATGCAACTGCAGAATCGTCACTGGTCACCCTAGTGTCACCATGACTGATTATCTTCACAGAAACTGTACACAGTTTGTAATAAGACAATCACCTTAATGCACTGTTCACTATAAATGTGTGATTAGAAATTTCCATATCCAACAACAGAACACCTGAATCGCTTAGGTCATGTCAACACTTTCTCTGGCTTGAAACAATGATGGACAGTATGACAGTCACTCAGGGCGGGTCTGTCCTTAAGTGTCAAATAATGTTTATCTCCTCACCCCCAGTGCATCCGAGATGTAGGTGACTTTCGAAGAAAATGTTTATTTGTTTCAGCCTATGAACATCAGCAGTGAGGGGAAGGTAAAGGTTGGAGACTTAGCACTTGTGACTGCAGCAGAAAAAAAAAAAATGATGACAGACTCCTGGGATGGACAGAAAAACAGGAACCCGCTCTAAAATGAGCCCGGAGCAGGTCAGTCAAATCAACATTTACTGCGCTATTCTACATATGTTCATGTATAATATTCAGGCAAACGCAATCAAATAATTTTTTTTATCATTTCAAAAAATTAATTCAAGAAAAATATTTTTTTAAATAAATATGCATTCAGAAAGTAAATGCTTTCTAGAGTCTAACTTGATGCCATGACACCTAACACCTGTGCAAACTGTATTTGTTTTTGTGCCAGTGTTAATTCAGTATCACTGAGAAACTATTGTAGATTTTAATTAACAGTTTCAATAGTAGCTTTATTTCATTTTTAATGTAGTTACATTTTAAGTAATTTTTTGTGTTGTTTTTTTTTTTTGTTTATTTATTTTACTTTTATTTTTTAAATAATTTTAGTACTTCAGGAAATTAATATAACTAACGTCTAATAAAAATCTACTAGTGAAAAAAATAAGAAGAAGAATTTTAGGTAACATTTATTTTATTTTGTAGTGTTACAGTTTTAGTCTGAATCAACTGTAATAACTTCCCCCTGTTACTGATGTTTTCTTTATTGTATATTGAATATCTAGGAAACTGAAACCTCATGACAGGAAGGTGGACATATACGCTCTGGGTCTCATATATTTTGAGCTCATCTGGAATCTTGTCACAGTGCATGAAAGGAAAAAGGTTTGATCTGTTTCGATCTTTGTATTCATCATGAATCTGAACTAAACACAAAATTACTTGAAATAAGAAGTAATAATAATAATAATAATAATAATAATAATAATGTTACGTGGTGCGGTATGGAGAGCCACACCACGCGATGTTTTTAATTATAAGAGCCCTTATGCTGGGCGTTAGAGTGGGTCAGTGAAATACAGTAGGAGTTAGTGAGAGTGCTTGTGATACACACGGGAAGACCTTCCCGTTTGGAGATAGCGTGGGATTATTAATTAAGGAACTTAAAAGGAAACCAATGAAAACTGTAAACACAAAATAAACAGAGCTCTGCCGTCTCCGCGAGAACGCACGGGGCTCTGGAAAATAAAACAAAACTTTTATCCTCTCGGGGTGTTCACCCTTACCGAGGACTTATGGGAGAGAGAGAGAGAGTTCTCTATTATTTTCCAGTCTGTTTTCCTTCATTTATATTTTTTGCCAAACATCTGATTTGATGTTTTTATGGTGTTCTCATGAAAAAATGAAGCCATACCATTTAAAATGTCATTTTCCACTTTTAAGTGTAAGTGACCTTGTACTGTATGGTAAATACAAATAAAGTTTGTTAACTTCAAATAAGACAAGGGACTGTTTCTACCTTACCGGAAAGGGACATGTTTGTTTTTACAGTGACCCAGACTTTAAAACGCACAAACATTCTGTCATTTTCATCACATCAAATTTCTCATCCCCAAATTATTACAACGTTGTATTAGTTTTGTGTTCTGCTGAACGCACACAAATAAATAAAAAAAATTTTTTTTTCCAAAAAGGTCCGTAACCAAACAGTAGCTGTTCCCCATCGACATCCATAAATGAAGAAAAAATAAGAAGAAAAAAAAAAACACATGAATTCCATGGGGACCGACAACTGTAAGGACAGAAAGGACCTTTGCCTTTATATTGAGCAATACATGTGGTGACGTCAATGTCATGACGTCATGAGATAAATACATGTCATTGTCATTTAAAGTCTGTCAACCAAACCAACCTTTTTTTTTTTTTTTTTGGCTTTTAAAAATAAAAATAAATGAATTAAATATTACCTAAGTCATTAAACTGAAACGTTTCTTTCTGTACTATGTGTACGCTATACTGTATGTACGCTAAATTTTTTAATTCGCCTCCTTCATTAAGATACACAGTTGTGTATATATTAAGTACAGTGTGTTACTTTGATGAGGAAACTGGAACATTAAAAACAGTCTGTGCTGTAGTGACATTTGAAACCTAGAGATGTGATGGGAGGGTTGTTGTAAAAGGAACCCGAGCAGGAAACGAAACCGAAAGGCAGAGCCGGCTGGTTAAATACCGACACGGAAGTCAGACTGTCACTACAGACCGGAGAAGTGGAGCACACCGACCTGACGACCTGAACACACCGACCTGACAGCAGCTCTCTCAACTAGACTGGAACATTTAAAGACGCAAAATGTCTGCCGACGCTAAAATGGAGGAGAGGATCTGCGGTTACCTGAGGGAAAATGGCCAAAGCACCGCGCTGGTCATTTCTAAAGAATTCTCCATAGATAAAAAGATCGTGAACCAACACCTCTACAACCTGGCGAGATCAAAGCAGGTGTTCAAAACCGACGACCAGCCTCCTCTGTGGAACCTTCTGGAAAACCACAGTGAGAAAACAGACGAAGAAGAAGGTGCGGCTGCTGCTGCTGCGGCTCAGGCGACAGATGCCTCGTGTGAGGAGGAGCGTGTGAAGGTTCTGCTAAAATCTGGAGATTTAAAAGCCTCTCGGATCGCCAGAGACCTGGGACTGGAAATCAAAGCGGTGAAGAAAAAGCTGTACAGTATGATGGAGCGGGGAGACGTACAGAAGTGCAGCAGAAACAACACGTGGACACTGAGTAAGGGGGCGGGAAACGAAGACAGGTTTGTGTTGTTCTGATTTTAATTTTTAAAAAAAAAAATTATAAAAAAAAACACCAATGATTGTGATTTATAATAACACTGTAATGTAACTGATTAGGTTTTGTTCTTATTTCCCAGTGATCATAGACTGGCCTCATTGTCAGGGTGAGTACTCAATCAAACCAGAATAACTTTTTAAAATCAGATATAACCAGAGTAATATTTTTAAAGGATTTTTATAGTAATGATGCACTATGATGTTATGCTGTTTGGCATATATGATCTATCATCTGTTCTTAGATCGTCTCAAAGTTTTGTTGTGATCGAACCGCTTGGTCGTGGAGGCTTTGGACGCGTTTATAAAGTCAAACATAAGTTTGATGGCAAGATCTACGCTGTAAAGCAAGTCGTCTTAACCGGGTAGGTCGTACAGTATGTAGATGGGTAAATGACAAGGATTTTTAACAGGACTAAATAAAAAAACAGGAATAATAATAATAATAATAATAATAATAATAATAATATCTGATAATAATATCTGTTGCAATTGTTCAAACATTAAGAATGTTGTGTACACAAATTCATATTTAAAAAATTATTAAATGTTTTTTTTTTTTCATCTAGAATAATTGGCCACAGCCCTAAAAAAAATATCATGTGGTGCAACTGTGATTTATCTTAAAATTAATTCATTTTCTTAACATGCTTAAGATTTTTTTTTTTTTTTAAGTTTTCAGTAATTAAAGTCGTAAACAAAACTATTTGCATTTCTTTTGAGTTTTTGTAAAGAATGATCTCATATTTATGTCCTATAATGTCAGAGTTGCCTTCTTAAATGTAGTAAACTTTGACAATCATGTCAAATAGTGCATAAAATAATTGTGAATAAATTGAGTTATTTAAAAGACATTTCCAAAACAGCAACTATGGCTGAACACACCATATGATATTTTAACACTTTAAATAACAAAAAGAAATTACAGTACACATAACAAAAAGTTAACGTGAGTACATACATGGGAGAGGAACCTCATATATGTGGGATATTTTTATGAATGTAAACTTACTATTAATGAAAAAAAAAATGTAAATGGACAGCGTCATGTCAATGACCCATATATTTCTTCAGTATTTATTTATACATTGTTTTATTAATGTATTCAGTCATTCATGTTTTGAAGTGTTTGTTTGTTTGTTTGTTTGTTCATTAATGCATTTTCTTATTTCTTCAATTATGCGTTCATTCATTTTGAAATAGGAAGGCTGATTCTGAGGCGAAGGCTTTGGCCCATCTAGATCACCCAAACATAGTGCGGTACATCACATGTTGGCCAGATTCTGCGAACTGGACCGGAGAAAGAAACCAACAGTCCAAGTAGGCAAATCTCCAGCGCTTTTGACAGAACCATTCAGTTCTTCTCGGTAATGATGTTTATGTTTTATGTTCAGCACATCAGGTTCTTCATCAGACGGAGTGATCTTTGAGAGGTCTGGCGCTGAAGAGAGTAATTATGATGATGATGACTATGATGATGAAGATGATGAAGATGACATCACATCAGGAATGGAAAGTCTGAGTTTGAAAAAGTATGTCTATAAGTCTTCCTATGAGACACTTTCTTCAAATTATTTTGAGAAGTTTCTGCAAAATATGTAAATATACAAATGTGTGTGTTCTTAGAGCTTCTGCTAAAACTTCGGGAAACTACAGTGCTGATGATTTGAGCCCTTCAAATAAGTGAGTTTGTTCATTTACAATAATTGGTTAACACAATAAAATTAGGGAATTTTTTTTTATTTTTTTTATTAAGGTTTATGAATGCAAGTTCACAAATTATTTTAGCAGCGTAGATATAATATGTATTCACAGACACAGTAAAAATATTGTTTTTCAGAGTTGCGTTTGATTTCATTACATTTAACCATATTTAATTTCAACACATTTAACCATATTTAATTTTGAGTGGCAAATGGGATTAAAATTAATTATAAATGATATGCTACATGAAAAACTGGCTAAAATATAAACCGATTTTAATAAAAATGTGAAGAAAATGTAAGGTATGACCTAATACTGGATATGTCTATTCTCTCTCCCTTGTTTCCACAGCAGGACGTATTTATTCATTCAGATGGAGTTCTGCGAGGGAGGAACACTGACTTCATGGATAAATGACAGAAATTTTATGCATAAACAGAGAGAAACAGTGGAAACTAATAAAATATTTTATGAGATAATCAGTGGAGTGGAATACATCCATTCGCAAAAACTCATCCACAGAGACCTGAAGGTATTTTCTTCATTGCTGACTGTTGTGTTTGAGCAAATGTGCTTTTGTCATGATTCATGTCCTGTCTGAACTTTTTTTCACGCTGTCACCGTTGGCATGTGTTTTTCTTACCTGTCATGTGTCCTTTCCCACGTCCCGTTTCCGCCCCTCCTGCGCACCTGTTTCCTATCCTTCACTGATTACTCCAGCGATCTAAGCACGCTCTGCATGCTGCTTAAATTGCTGGATTATCTTGTGTGTTACATACCTCGATTTTCTCGCGTTTTTTTCTCGCGTTCACGTTGCCAATTTCGCTTTGCTTTTCGTTTCTCACTTTTGTCTCTTGTCTCGGATTTGTTCGCCTCGCTGTTTTGATCTCCCAGTTTTGCCCTCGCGCTTCCTTGCTTTTGACCACGGCTTTTTGTTTACGTTTTTTGGATTGCCGCTTCGCTGCTTGATTTCCCGGCTACCGATTTAACGCTTCCTCTTTTGACTACGCCTCTCGCATTACGATTTGGCTTAGACGCTACGCTGACTGACTGTATTTGACCTTCACTTCCGCATTCCAGCCGCACTTCTGTTTAACGTTGCTGTCGTTCATCTGCACCTGGATTCACCTCGTTCCGTTCCGTGACAGAATAATCCAGCCAGCGATATGAATCCAGCAGATGTTGCCCGCATGAAATCGGCGCTGGAGAGTCAAGGTGCACTTCTCGGAGCTCACCAGCAGGAGCTGCTCAGCACAAAGCTAACCCTCGCTGACGTCACGACCCAGTTCCAACGGCTCCAACTCTCTCCAGTCAGGACTGACTGAGACACTCCCGGACCCACTAATCTCCCACGAACTTCCCTCTTCACTCCAAGAGCTCATGGATCTAGCTGGCCGAGTGGATTCACGCCTCCGCCTTCGAAGTTCAGCCAGACTCTCACCACCCAGAGACCTCCCACGACCCCCCTCCCCACGAACTAACCTTCAGGAGGGACCTATGCGACTGGACAGAACCCGTATCTCCTCTGAAGAACGCCGCCGCCGAGTGGAAGGTGCCTGCTTCTACTGTGGGAGATCTTGTCATCAACTCAAGAACTGTCCTGTAAAGAGGAGGCGTCCTCTAGTCCAGCTGGGAGGACTGGAAGGTGTGACTTCAGGAAGATTCCCAGATGAACACCATCTGCTTCCCGTCTTCCTCATCCACAAGCAACAAACCCACCTGGTGCAAGCATTGATTGATTCAGGTTCAGACCGCAATTTGATCGATGCGGCTTCAGCCAAGGTTCTGGGAATCTTATCATTTTGATTCATACACATTGCATACAAACTTACTTCTTTTGATTGTGTAAAGCTGCTTTGCGACAATGTCAATTGTTAAAAGCGCTATATAAATAAATTGACTTGACTTGACTTGACTTGGGAATCCCCGCTCTCCCCTTGGAGACCCACCTCAAGGTTCAGGCACTCAACGGTAGCCCGTTCCCATCTATTACCCACAGAACTCCCTTCGTCGGCCTAAGAGTCTCGGGCAATCATTTAGAGCAGACTTCACTGTTTATTATGGAGGGATCACATGCTACTGTCGTCCTAGGCCTGCCTTGGCTAACCGGTCACAACCCACAAATCGAATTGGATCAGGAACACAATCGTAGCTTGGAACCCGTCATGTGCTACTACCTGCTTGCGAGCTGCAGCCACGTCTTGTCTCAGTCCTGCGTCTGTGGAGGAACCACCAGATCTCACCAATGTCCCTTCAGAGTACCATGATCTCAAGGAGGTCTTCAGTAAATCTCGTGCTGTCTCTCTGCCCCCCCCACCGACCATATGACTGCGCTATTGACCTGCTCCCTGGCAACACGCCTCCCAAGGGCTGCCTATACTCTCTGTCACCCAGGGAACGGGAGGCAATGAATCATTACATCTCGAAATCCCTTGCAGCGGGGATCATTCGCCCTTCCTCCTCCCCGGCGGGGACTGGCTTCTTTTTTGTGGGTAAAAAAGATGGTTCCCTTCGCCCATGCGTCGATTATAGAGGCCTTAATGAGATCACAGTGAACACCTTCCGTTAATGGCGACCGCCTTTGAACTCCTCCAGGGAGCAAAGATTTACACTAAACTGGACCTACGCAATGCATACCACCTTGTCCGAATCCGGGAGGGTGACGAATGGAAGACTGCTTTTAAAACCCCAACAGGACACTATGAGTACCTGGTGGTGCCGTTCGGCCTGACTAACGCCCCGGAATTTCCTGAATTCATCTGTGTTTGTCTACCTGGACGATATTCTGATCTTCTCTCGAGACCTAGGGGAGCACCAGCTTCATGTTCTTGTCATTTTGATTCATATACATTGCATAAAAACTTACTTATTTTTATTGTGTAAAGCTGCTTTGCGAGATTGTCAATTGTTAAAAGCGCTATATAAATAAAATTGACTTGACATGTTCGACAGGTGCTGCAAAGACTCTTAGAAAACAATCTGTTTGTCAAAGCGGAGAAGTGCGAATTTCACACAACGACCACCACATTCCTGGGGTTCGTCATTGGCCCCTCATGCATTAAAATGGAGCCTGCTAAGCTCCAGGCAGTCACGAATTGGCCCACGCCCGCTACAAGACAGGAGCTTCAGAGATTCTTGGGATTCGCCAACTTTTACCGCCACTTCATCCGGTGCTACAGCTCCATTGCTGCCCCCTTAACAGCCCTGACTTCTTCCAAGACACGTTTCTGTTGGGACATGAACACTGAAAAAGTCTTCTCTGAACTCAAGAAACGGTTCACGTCTGCCCCAATCCTGACCATTCCAGATCTGTCACTTCAGCTTGTCATGGAAGTGGACGCCTCCAGCACAGGGGTAGGAGGTGTACTTTCCCAGAAAGCTGCGCACGACAACAAGCTACACCCCTGCTCTTTCTTCTCACACTGTCTAACCCCTGCCGAGGCGAACTACGGCATCGGCGATCGAGAACTACTGGCCTTCAAGCTGGCCCTGGAAGAGTGGAGACACTGGGTAGAGGGGACGGAGATCCCATTTCTGGTCTGGACTGATTACAAGAACCTGGAATACCTACAGAATGCCAAGAGGCTAAATTCTCGCCAGGCTCGGTGGTCACTGTTCTTCGCCAGGTTCAACTTCATCCTCTCCTATCGTCCTGGGTCCAAGAACTCCAAGCCAGATGCATTCTCCAGGCAGTTTTCCACTACTCACGACTCTGCTGCCAACGAGACCATCATTCCCCCGTCATGCTTGCTCGCAGCAGCTGAGCTTGATATTGAGACCAAGGTCCAGCAAGCCCTGGCAAGCCCTGGCCAAGTAACGCGCCTCCTAACCGCTTGTTTGTCCCACTTTCTCTACGTTCTCAGGTCCTGGAATGGGCACACAGCTCCAAGCTCTCCAGTCATCCTGGTTCAGCTCGAACCGTGGTTCAAGTCCAGCAACACTTCTGGTGGCCAGAAGTAGGATCTGGCGGATCAATCCTACGTTCCATGTGTCCCAGCTACGCCGTCTCGCCGCATGCCCATTAAAATTAATTAATGCTTCCTCTTTTGACTATAGCTCTCGCTTTCCGATTTGGCTTAGACGCTACGCTGACTGATCTCCTGGTATTTGACCTTCGCTTCCGCATTCCGACTGCGCTCCTGTTTAACGTTGCTGTCGTTCATCTGAGCCTGGATGACAGCTTTTCTCCAGATTTACTCATGTACTTTCATTTTAGCCTGATAACATCTTGTTCAGCACCAATGGGAAGGTGAAGATCGGGGACTTCGGGCTGGTGGCAGTTCAGGAGAACCACAGCAAGGGTGCCAGGGATAGGACAGTGGGAAGAGGAACAGAGTTATATATGAGTCCTGAACAGGTCAGACCTCTTTATTAGGTTTGTAGGTCTACTCACCAGACACAGGATTATATATATATATATATATATATTTTTTTTTTTTTTTTTAATGATATATTAAGAATAAAGTAATTAATTGAAAAAAATGAAATAAATATAATTTCTTACTGTAGGGCAGTAGTAAGAGATACAATGAAAAAACAGACATTTTTTCCCTTGGACTCATATGGTTCGAGATGTTGTGGAAATTGTCAACTTATATGGAAAGAGATAAGGTCAGTAGAATTCTATGATACAGTAGTTATCAATAATAGCTTAAGTCTTATTTGCAAAAAGTGTTTTCAATTAATGTATTTTTGACATTGCAGCTGTTGAAAAATCTGAGAAATCAAATATTTCCAGAAGGCTTCTGTACCCTTTATGTGACTGAAGTAAGAAACATTTATCTTATTTATCTTCAAAAAATAAATTAATAACTGGGCCAAGTTTAGACTATAATGTTGTTAAACTTCTTTTCCAGAATAATTTAATTAAGAAGATGCTGTCCTTAACACCAGGGGACAGACCGAGTGCACAGGACATAAAACAGAAGATGGAGGAGCTTTTCTATCTGGATCAGAATCCGTTAAGCCCGAGAACGATTTGAGATTTGTACAAACTGCCTCAACACCTTGCTCAGGTGAAAATGATTTACTACAGTGGCCTCATAAAAGACATCTGTTTTTATAATCTTATTATTTTGTTCATGATAAAATAAACCTTTTAATAAGATAGTATAAAACCATAAAAAGTTGGACCTTATAATTGGAAAAAGTTGGAGATATAATTTCAGATGCTGTAAGACTTCTTGTAGTACAGTGGAACCTTGGACTGTGAGCATAATTCGTTCAGGAAGCGTGCTCATACAGTATATCAAAACACTCGAATTTTCCCATAAGAAATAATGGAAACCAAAGGTAGAAAGTAACTAATTACATTTACTCGTGTTACTGTAATTGAGTAGTTTTTTTTGTGTACTTCTACTTTTTAAAGTAGTTTATAAAATCTGTAGTTAAACCTTTACTTAAGTATGTTTTCTTTGAAGTATTGTACTTCGCTACATTTTAAATCATATTCGCCATTAATTAAGAAAACAATGAATGAAAATGAAAAATAATCGTGCTCGCCCTATCATTCAGAGATCGCTAGTTCGATTCCTGGGTGATGCTGTAACAGCTCGCAGCGGGAGGTCTACAGAGAGCGGATTGGCCGAGCTCTCTCAGAGGGGAGGGATGAGAGGTACTTAGTGCTCCAACATTAATCACGGCTCCACAGCCAATCAGGGGTGTCTGTGAGCTCACGCAAGCGGAAAGAGCGGAAAGCGCCGGCCTCCGAGTGTGTTACTCCGCCCCCAACGGTGCATGAGCGAGCGGGTCGAAAAGATGCGGTCTGCTGGCGTCACGTGGTCCGGAGGAAACACGTGATAGCCTTCGGCCCTGAGTGGTGGTAGTAGTAGCCTTAATGTGGGAGCCCCCTAGTGACGGGGAGGAATTGGATACGACCAAATTAGGTAGAAAATCCTCATCCACAAGCAAGAAAAATAATAAAAATATTATGCTTTGTATAATTGCTTTGTTGCGCTCACTGTGTGTATTGTGTTCTGGTCGTGCACCGCACCAGACTCCACTACAGGTTTTCTGACTGTCCCCACATCGGCATCTAGCTGACCTTCCACACGGTCGCTTCCGCCCTGAGAGTGACGTCATCAATCAGCGCGACCATATATAAACCGGAGAGAGAGACGCGGGAAAGAGGAGTCGTGTGGGCGAGATGTTGGTTGTGTTGGAGAGAGATGATTTTGGCATTTTGACTTTTTGCCACCCATTGACTTTGATTATTGCTTTCCCCTTTTGGTTTGGTTGGTCTTTGCATATATTTGTAGATAATTTCACTGTATGTTTGCGCACTCACCAGTAGTAGGGGCGTGGCTGCCATTTATTTTGGGAAGAGGGAATTTATTCACTGTTTTTGGTTTAGGGAGTCAGGGAAGGTACCTGGATTGAATCATTCTTTTGCTGTCTGGCCCAACCCTAGACTGGGACGTAACGCCATATTTAAGTGACTTTGATTTCAAGCACAAGAAAGGCAACAGCTTTATTATGCAAAGGTGTTCTTTCAATTAAAAACAACTAGTTTGAGACTTATTGAAGGAAACCATATGGACTGAAAACAACATGAAATATGAGAGTAAATAATGCAGAATAATTATCTTTAGTAAACCTTAAATATTGTGTAACTGATATTTCAGACTCAGTATTGTGAGTAAATTCTTCTTCTTCTTCTTCTTCTTTTTTGTTCTGATGAAACCTCGTAACTCAATTTTTTCGCCAAAATAGTTTTTTCCGTGTATATTAATGATTTTTAGTGCAACATGTAACTTACTCTGTGCTATATATATGCTGTATTTCTCTTGGATACATTTGTACAATTCCTTTTTTTTTTTTCATTTACATTTCAAGTGCATTTTTTACATTTTTTTTTTCGCTCTCCTGAAATTGAGTTACGAGGTTTCATCAGAACACCAACGATATATAGAGAACAGCATGACTTCCATTGTTTACTGCTGTAGCAGAAAAAGCACATGCTTCTTAATATGAGAGACTTTACTCTGGTTTTGTTCACTTACAATGCAATTTAAGGCTATGTGCAAAAAAAACTACAAAAAACTTCTTACCTCTGTGCTTGCCAGTAACGGTTTCTCCACCTAATACGAAGTCACATTTTGCTTGGGGATCAAATACTTATTTACCTCATTGAAGTGCAAATCCAAATTATAACCTTTGTATCATGTGGTTTTTCTGGATGTGATTGATATTTTGTCTCAGTTCTTTGCAATAAACCTATGATAAAAATTATAGACCGTTTATTTCTGTGTAAGCAGACAAACTTACAAAATCTGCCAGAATTTAAATCATTATTTTCCCCATTGTGTATGTATACTGAAAATAATCACTGTTATCATTTTTATTGCTAAACAAATTTAGCAAATAATTCACTTGTACGTACCACATGGGATGCCCCTTTGGTGGTACACTAATGTGTGAATAGTTTAGACGTTATCACCTGTAGGATTATAAAGAAATTGTATTGGTTTTCCATCTATTAGTTGAGAAGTTACGAGCATGTCAGCAGGTGCATGAAGCTTCTAATGCACACATTTTTAACAGTTCAACAGTAAAAACCACAGAATTTGTTTCATTTTTTTGATCAACAATGGGGAAACCATAGGGGGGGATTACATTCAGTCTTAGCTGAGATATCATTTATATGTTAGTTAGTTACAATTAGTAATTATATATAGTTATTTTTTAATATTTTTCTTTTTATTTATGATTTTCAAATATTACAAACACAATCAAACAGACAAACAAACAGACCAACCCACCCACAGCGCTGAAAATATATAACTATATGCGGTGTACAAGAAAATATAAATCTCTGCCTGCTGAAGTTAAGCAAAATATGACAGGAAAGTCAAAAACCTCTATTAAAGCAGACATTCAGAGTTTTTGCAAAAAAACAATGGAGAGGTTCCCAGAGTTTCCGAAATTTGTCCGACCTATGATTGAGATCATAAGTTAGTTTCTCCAAGGGAAGAAAAAAAAATTATATATAGTTTTTATTACATAAATGAAATGGCAGTATTTTATATTACTTGGTTAAATGTATAAAATTAACTTTTTATGCTTCTTGATAAGGTGATTGTTTTAAACGTTCAGATTAATTCTTCTTTTACATCTAATGGACAGGCAGGTGCATGTGCCGCTTACCTGAGGATAAGCTGACACCAGGACGCACTGCCCTTACCTGAATGAAGTTTATTCAAATGTGCGATTCGTGTGCTGCTTTAAAAAAAACATATACTTTATGCAGCATGGTGGAATAGTGGTTAGTACTGTGGCCTCAAAACCTTCCTGGGTTCTGGGTTTCCCACCTTGGGGTGTGTGTGCATGAAATTTGCATTTGCTTCGTAGGTTTTTTTCTGGGTACGTGTGCGTGTTTGTGTGTGTGTGTGTGTGTGTGTGTGTATGCCCTGCAGTGTACCCTGTCTCATGCCCTAAGCTTCCAGGGATAGGCTAGTAATATAAATAATTATGTTAAAATATATACAGTATATAATTATGTATATAATAATTGTATCAAAAAATAATACAGTATATAAGTAGTCAAATACAAGTATTTACTTAAAGAAAACTTACACATATATCTTCGGGAAACTACAAGTTAGCAGTTTTATATAGCGATATTACTGTACATCAAAGTTTCATTTCTTAAACTAAAGTGCACTGGAATGTAACCAGTAGCTACACTTCAAAGACTGACACATTAGCAAGTCAAATATTCTTGAATCTTAATGTCTTAAAATAAGTATACAACAAATAAAATCACACCACAAGGGCAAAGAGGAAAACATTCTAATATTGTATAGTATCATGTATGATATGCGCATATTCTTATTTTATTTTTATCTTATTTTTTTCTACTGTGCACATAAATAATATTCATAAACATAACCAAATAACCATAACTGCTAAGTTCCAGCTTTGATTTCATTGCTGTAAAATAAACCTAAATAAAGAGCAACGGTCTCTAATATCAGCTTGTGGATAAGGTGGAGCAGGAAAAACTAAATAAATAATTAAACATCCAGGGTTAACGGCTTGACTTTCACCTCCAGTTTGTGTGCATGGAGTTTGCTTGTTCTCCTCCAGGGCCCGTATTCACAAAGCTTCTTAGAATTCTCTCAGAGAGCTCCTATCTTAGCTTAAAAAGTCCTAGCTGGGAGTCCTAGACTAAAAGTGATTTAGGAAACTTTTTAGAGCAACTCTGAGTAAGGAAAGTAGAAAAATTTTTATCTTAGTGAGGAGGTGTGGTCGACCCCGTTGCTAGGGATGATGCAGCAATCCAAGGACTGTGATTGGTTGATCAAAAATAACCTCTGACCTCTGCAAAAAATACATGATAACAGAATACATGATAATAGAACCAACAGTGAAATCATAATTTTTGTACAGTATATGAAGAAATTGTATAATCATGAGTACAGGCTACTTTATGCAAAGTTTCTAGGCTAAATGTTTAAAATGCTTTTGAAGCAGCCAATTCCCACACAGTAGTTACTATATTTAAGTTCTCACATTTATTTACCGTACTGATTTTATTACTTGTAATCCATTTTAGATTGATGGGAGCAAAATGTCTCAGCTTTTACCAGTTTACATGATCACAGGACAGTTTTTTTTTTTAATTTGCACTTTTGGAGGATATGTAGCCAACAATCCAAGAGAGATGGAAGGAAGTAAAACAACAAGAAAACCAAATTGGTGGACTTCCGGTTTAAGCATGGAGTGAATAGGTGGCAACTGGTTCGGCTCCTGACCTATTTTAATTATTTCACCGATTATAACAGAAATACACTACCTTAATTCGTTTAGCTGATGTTCTAAATAAAGTTGGGACACAGATAAATTACATAATGGCGTCTAGAATGCAACTGAGAAATAAAACTGGAGAAAGAGATGGCGAGGCCTCTAGTAAATCCGACGACCCCGCGCCTCTCCCCGGGGATGCGCCCGCTCTTCCAGATGACCTCGAAAGGCTTCGTTCATCGCTCCTATCGGACATGGCGCAAGTAGTCCACTCAATCTTAAAAACTGAACTAGCAGATGCTCTGACACCCGTGAACACGACGCTGGAACAAGTAAAATCATATTATGAAGACCACGACCAACGTCTGCGCGAGGTGGAAGACGGTCTAAATGATTATAGCGACAGGCTGGTAAGCGTCGAGGCCTCTATGGACGCGCTAAGGAAGGAAAACGAGTATCTGAAGGAGAAGCTAGATGATCTAGAGAACCGTTCACGGAGGTCTAACATGAGGGTCGTGGGCATTCCCGAAAAGCTTGAGGGGTCAGACCCAGTAAAATTCATGTCAGTCTTCTTTGAGGAAGTACTGGGTAAGGAATTCTTTGAGAGGCCTCTCGTTATTTCGTGAGCCCATCGTATCGGTCCCAAGCCAAAAGACGAAGCGAAGGCCAGTCAGAGCAAACCCAGAGTATTCTTGGTGAACTTTCATTTTTTTCAAGATAAGCACCGTATCTTTCAGTTCGGCAGACAGAAAAAGGACGTGTGTTTTCGTGGGCACAGAGTGTTTTTTCATGAGGACTTCAGTGCCGAGCTGGGTAAAAAGCGAGCGGCATTTAAAGATGTGAAATCGCGGCTCTACGGGAAAGGAGTCAGATTCGCTCTCCTGTACCCGGCAAGGCTACGTGTTACTCACGAAGGGAAAACGTTCAGCTTTAACACACCAGAAGAAGCCAGCGATTTTTATTTCTCTCATTGGGGTGAAGATTGAGGTGAAATGCATAACTTTATCCTTAAGGATATCATTTCTGTTGTTCACTTTAAACGAACTAAGACTCGATTTTGACTTGTATATATTTTTTCTTATTATTATTTCTAATCCGAGCTTATCAGCCGGATAAAGTTAACAAATGGTGAAATTCCGTTCTTAATTTCTGCAGGAGGGTAGCCTTACCGCTAGACTGTGTAGGTGTTTAGTCTTTGTTACTTTGCTGTACTTAGGAAGGTTTTTGTTTTGTTACATCTGCGATCATCCTCTGTTGGAGAATTAGATCTAGGATTTATGTTTTTGTGTGTGTGTGTGGGGGGGGGGGGGGGGGGGGTATTCATGTTTGGTTTGGGGTTGGGAGGGAGGGTTTGCATTTTACATCCCTACTACTATATTGTGCTGTCTGTTGTTCAATCCCATCTTTTACAGTTTATGATCACAACTTGTTTATTTAAAAAAAAAAAATTCTCTTGCCTTTTTATTTTAGATTTTATGCCCTGCTTATGCTTGAATATTACATTTCACAGTTGACATGGGTGGTAATGATGATAGAGGCCATCCTGTAAAGTTTTTGTCATGGAATGTTAGGGGGCTAAATGGCCCTGTTAAAAGAGCCAAAGTTTTTTCCCATCTTAAACATATTAAACCAGATATAGTATTTCTTCAAGAAACACATCTCAGATTGGAAGATCACAATAGAATCCGTAAATCATGGGTCAGTCACATTTTCCATTCCAAATTTAATAGCAGATCCAGGGGGGTGGCAATATTAGTTAACAAGAGAATACAGTTTACACCATCCAGTATTATTCGTGATTCGAATGGCCGTTTTGTTATAGTTTCTGGTTCTCTTTTTCAAACACCAGTTGTTCTAGTAAATGTTTATGCACCCAACTCGGATGATGTCCAATTTGCAAACAACCTTTTGTCATTAATTCCCAAGCTTAACACTCACCATCTGATATTTTCGGGAGACTTGAACTGTGTCATTGACCCCTTGCTTGACAGATCTACCATAAGCAGCGGCTCTTCAGATATGGCTAAGGCTTTCTCTACTTTTATGAAGCAAAATGGCTGTGTGGACCCATGGAGGTTTGCCAACCCTTCAGCTAAGCAGTTTTCTTTTTACTCTCATGTTCACCATTCTTTTTCTAGGTTAGATTATTTTTTCATAGATAGCTTACTTATTTCAATGGTTAAGCAAATTGACTATTCAGCTATAGTTATATCAGACCATGCATCCGTTGTGCTAGACTTACACTTTCCTTTAAATATTAGGGAACGACCACAGTGGAAACTCAATCCACTTCTGTTATCCAACAAAAAATTTTGCGACTTTATCTTGACCAGCATAGATACTTTCCTTGAGACTAATAGAACAGACTCAGTATCCTACTCATTACTTTGGGAAACTCTAAAGGTTTATATAAGGGGACAGATAATATCCTACACTTCTTATGCAAAAAAGGAGCATAAAATGGAATTGCAAGCACTGTCACAATCCATTCTAGACTTGGACAAATTATACTCACAAACACCAACAACTGAATTATATAAAAAAAAGGGTCGAATTTCAGACTAAATATAACCTCTTAACTACTACACATGCAGAACAATTAATATTTAGGACACGTAGTTTCTTCTATGAGTACGGGGAAAAATCTAGTCGGTTTTTGGCTCACCAGCTGAGACGTCAAGCTGCCTCTCGTCTCATCCCTCAAATTAGAGACTCTACACAAACCTTAACAAGTAATCCAAAGGAAATTAACAATATTTTCACCACATTTTATACTGAGCTTTACTCTTCAGAATTTCCTTCAGATACAATTGGCATGAAAATGTTTTTTGACAATATAGATACTCCAACTTTACAATCTGAGGGGGTGGAGGTTTTGGAGAGTGATCTCGAGCAGGGAGAGATCAGCAGTGCCATCATGGCAATGAAAAGTGGTAGATCTCCAGGTCCTGATGGCTACCCTATTGAATTTTACAAGAAATTCAAGGAAATACTTTTGCCAATCCTGATTGAAGTGTTTAAAGAGTGTCTGGAATCTGGATCCTTGCCACCAACTTTCTCACAAGCATCTATTTTACTTCTTTTAAAAAAAAACAAGGACCCTACTCAATGTGGATCATATCGTCCTATTTCTCTTATAAATGCTGATACAAAAATTCTAGCTAAGGTGTTGGCCCTCCGTTTAGAACGGGTCCTCCCTACAATAATTTCAGACGATCAAACAGGATTCATTAGGAATCGTCACTCTTTTTCTAATATACGCAAACTAGCCAATATAATGTATTCGCTTGATCCTTCACCTAACCCTGAGATAATTGTATCTTTGGATGCAGAGAAGGCTTTCGACCGCGTTGAATGGCCATACCTGTTTGAAGCTTTGAAGAAGTTTGGTTTTGGCGAGACCTTTATATCCTGGGTTAAACTTCTCTATCATTCACCTTTAGCATCAATCCAAACCAATTATTCTCGGTCTGATTACTTTCCACTAACAAGAGGTACGCGTCAAGGGTGCCCATTATCCCCTCTTCTCTTCGCAATTGCAATTGAACCTTTATCGGTAGCACTGAAATCAACTACGTTGTTTCAAGGAATAATTAGGGGGGATGTTGAACATCGTCTGTCTCTATACGCGGATGACCTTTTGCTTTATGTCAGTGATCCCATAACTAGCTGTCCTGCTATTATATCAATATTGGATAATTTCGGAACTTTTTCAGGTTATAAATTAAATCTCCATAAAAGTGAATGCTTTCCCGTTAACAATTTAGCCTTGCAGATTAAACAGGAATCACTGCCTTTTCGCTTATCTCCTGAAGGCTTTAAATATCTTGGAATGAATATGACGCGTTCTTTTTCCTCCTTGTTTAACGCCAATTATAAACCTCGGTTAAAAGAGATGAGGGCTGAGTTGGAGAGGTGGCATAGTCTTCCCCTTACCCTAGCTGGAAGAATATATTCAGTCAAAATGATGATACTTCCAAAGTTTCTTTACCTTTTTCAGTCTTTACCAGTTTTTCTGCCCAAGTCTTTTTTCCGTTTAATCGGACAATCTATATCCTCTTTTATCTGGGAAAACAAAACTCCAAGGGTCAACAAACATATCCTCCAGATGAGGCGTGAAGTAGGTGGTTTGGGTCTTCCAAGTTTTATTCATTATTATTGGGCATCTAACATACAAAAGATACTATACTGGCTTCATTGCCCTGAAACAAATTGGTGTTTAATTGAATCACATTCATGTCGCTCTTCATCTCTCAAGGCTCTAGTATACTCTTCTTTACCTTTCAAAGCCTCTCGTATTACGTCCAATCCCATAGTGCTTTCATCTCTCAGGATCTTTAACCAGTTTCGCTATCACTATAAGTTGACATCAGCATCAATTCTGGGCCCTATATATAAGAATCATTTATTTCTCCCCTCTACATTTGACTCATCATTTGGACAGTGGGCAATCAGTGGTCTAACATGTTTTAAAGACTTGTATACCAATGGTTTATTTAGTAGTTTTGAAGAACTTTGCAGAACTTATGACTTCCCAAACACGCACCTCTTTAGATATCTTCAAATTCGTCACTTTGTTAAAGATAATTTTCCTTCCTTTCCTGATCTTCCTCTTACCTCGGCCCTAGATAAACTAACTCTCAATTTTAGTTCCAAAGGACTGATTTCCATATTGTATTCCAATTTAATGTCTTTTGAAAATTACAACCTGCTTAAAATAAAATCTAGATGGGAAGCTGAACTTGGCATTGAGCTATCTGAATCATTTTGGAAGGTGGCAATTAAAAGGATCCACTCATCATCACCCTCAGCTAGATTAGGGCTTATACAATTTAAAGTTTTGCATAGGGTCCATCTAAGTAAGGCCAGACTTGCTGGAATATATCCTGGGTTGGATGCTTCTTGCGATCGATGTTCTCATTCTCCAGCCAACCTGGCACACATGTTTTGGTCTTGCCCTGGTCTCAATAAGTACTGGGCTTTGATCTTTAGGACTCTCAGTGATGCTCTGGGGGTTAAGTTGAGGCCCAGCCCTTTAGTAGCAATTTTTGGAACACCAGACGATATAACAAATGTCTCTTTGACTACTAGTCAGAGAGACATCATTGCTTTTACTTCTCTCCTTGCTCGTAGGAGAATTTTATTGTGCTGGAAATCCTCTACCCCTCCTTCAGCAACATGCTGGCTAGAAGACGTGATGATGTTTTTAAAACTTGATAAAGTAAAATTTACTTTGAAGGGCTCAGTAAATAAGTTTTACTTAAAATGGAAGCCCATTTTGACATACTTCAGGGATCTAAGAGAATTACCTTACAATTAATTTGGCATGTGATCACTTGTTTGGTATTTATGCATACAGACCGTCTTTCTTTTTCCCTTTTCCTTATTATTATTATTGTTTCTTTCTTTCTTTTTTTTCTGTGATGATGTAGCTCTTTTAAACAGTTTGGCTGATTAATCATTCTGTTTCTTTTGCCTTTTTGACAAGCAAGGGCTTATGTCTAAAGTGTTGATATTACTGTGATATATTACTTTTGTTACAGCGCAATGTTATATGTATAGGTTTGTGTTTGTATATGGATATATATGTATATATGTAGGTGTATATATACATGTATGCACATGTGTTGAATAGGGTGTGTGTGGGGGGGGGGGGGGATGGGGGGGTTCTTTCTTATTTTATTTTATTTTATTTATTTTTTTTTGGAAAAAAAGAAGGCAAGTCAGTGTATATGACCTTGTTTTTCAATTGTACTGTCCAGTTCCTTCAATAAAAAAAAAAAAAAAAAAAAAAAAGAAAACCAAATTGGACAGAAAAGCAGCGTTTACTTTTAGCTTTACGTTCAGTGTTTGGAGAATATTTCTTCTTTCTGCCATTTTGTCCTCTGCTGTAGAAACTCTTAAGCCTCTTAAAAGTCCTCCTCTCTACTCTTAACAAATTTTACCTTAGGAGCTGTTTTTAGGGCTAAGATGTTTTGTGAATCATTTTTATCTTTACTAAGATATAATCCTAAATTTTAGGAGAAATTCTAAGAAAATGCCCTAATTCTAAGATTTTTCTTAGAATTTTGTCACTAGGAGCAACTTTTAGGCTTAAGAAGCTCTGTAAAATACGGGTCCTGGTCTTTTAAATCTCTGCTACTCCTTCTGTTCAAAGAAGCTCCGTTCTTCACTTTGATTCCTGATTTTCACAGACAACCCTGCGGTGCTGGTGTGACTGGAACAGGTTTTTCCCCGCTTACATTTTTTTAGGTGACCTTCAATGTACTTGCGGAACTTCCTGGTTGAAAAGCAGTACACGATTGGGTCCAGGATGCAGTTTAACCCAATGAGGAGCAACGTCACTTGGTGGGCGTCGTTCAGAAACTGCCGGGTTTTTGTACACCAGTCGATCGTCTTCAGGGCGGCCAGCGTCCAGGGTCAATGATGCCAATGATGATGAAGTGGAAAACAATGACAGGGAGCTTGGATTCATGATCATTGTTATGGTAGCCCTCAAAGCATCGTGAGACGTTGGTATGCTGGTCTTTCTGGATGCCAGGATCAACAAGATTATAGGCGGCCGATGCCAGGATGATAGCTCAGACGATCACAGAGATAATAACTCCGTGTTTCCAGCATTCGGAGGAAGCGGCCACCAGTGGCCGAGTCACAGCCCAGTAGCGATTGGCGCTGGAAGAGGACAGAGCTGTATGTGTTGATGAAGAACAGCGAGCCACTAATGCGACACAGAGCGTCTGAGTAGATCCAGTCGCCATGATGAGTATAATAGCTAATCCAGAAAGGAAGCACACAGACAAAGAGCAGGTCGGCCACGGTCAGGTTGGTCATGTAGATGCGGATCTCATTCATAGCCCTGGAGCCTCGCATGTGACGCAGGACAAAGAGGGCATATGTATTGGCTGCCAGTCCGATTACCAACACCACACCGTAGAAAGCTGGGAAGAGTGTGTAGCGGAATTCTGAGTCCAGGAAAGTGTCGTTTTGGGAATTCCCGCTGGTGGAGTTCTCTGTACTGAACACACGGACAGGAGCCATCTGAAAAAGACATTTCATTCAGTATGTGATCTTTTAACTGTGCACAACAAAAATATAAAGTTCTCTCACTTTTGAGTTTTTTTTTTTTTTTTCGTTCATCAAGACAGTTATTTCTCAATTACAGCCAATTCCTTATGGACAGGATTCGACCTTAACTTTTTTTTTCTTTCTTGATGTTGCCACATCGGATCACGTGATCCATACGTTATTGGCACAAGGGATATGACTGGCACAGGTGCACCCACTGCAACAACAAGTCTTCGGACTGGTTTGCACGCAACGCCACAAAATCTTGCATTTTTTTGGGGAAGAAAATACATACATAATGACTTGTAATGTTTGCCCTTTAAGTGTGTGTGCGTGTGTATGTATTGTTCCACTCACCATAATTAGAACTTGTGTATAAGATCTTTCTTCTGTAAGACGGCTCACATGCACATTGACCAGATGTTCTGTTTACTGTATGTCATGTGAAGCAAGATGAAGTGGAGCATGTTTTATTTCAACTTTTCATTTTTACAATGCAGCATCACTGAAACTCCTCCTCCTCATTCAATCTTTTACTATCAACACTCTTTCCTTATGCAGTGATGAAATGACTCCACTTGTCTTCAAAACAGTCACATGATTTCACCAGGTGGCTCCACATTCACATTTACTTATTACCTGGAGCATACAGTTTAGGTTAATTGTTTGCAGTTTGCTTGCATGTATTTATAATGAGTTTCCTTTGCCGTCCATGAATCAGTGTTCAGTATCCTGGATCCCATGTTGGACGACATTTTTTCCTACCTCTTTTTTATGCACACTTACATTTCAGAAAGAATCTTGTCATACAGAAAATACGGCACTAAACTAATTCCAGGGCCTTCAGAGAATCTGCAGGAAGAACCGTGTGATTCTCTAGAACTCTAAATGACAAGGCTTTGTTTGGGCAGGCCTAGATACACAATACATTTTCAAAGAAGTCCAGACAAGCATGAAGGACATTCCAAATCCTGAAGATGTCCCTAATCCTTTTTTTCCAGTTTGTATGCACCTGAAGACGTCCTGAAGTCATACCTAGTGTTAAACACACTATAGTCTATAGTCAGCAATGTCTCTGGGGCAGTGCCGGCCCGTCCAACAGGCGACACAGGTGGTCGCCTACAATTCACAGCGGCGGTGAGTAAAAAAATATCACCCACCATATTAAATAAAAATAATAACTCTGTATAATTGACACATGACAAATTGCTGAAAACGATAATAAAACAAAACAACAGTATAAATAAAAGGATAAAAGGTTTGAAACATGTACAGAAGCACAACATACGCCCTTGAGATAAACTGGGAGAACTGGAGTGCCGTAATGATCATAGTATTTGTGCCCATAAATCCCACTATATCTCTTCAAATTGCTCACGTTTGATAGGGGAAAAAAAGTAAGTTCCCGATATTTTAGTCTTTATTATAATATGAATTTAACTGATGTGTATTGCCTCTCAGAATGTCGCCTGTCTCTTTTTCAATTTAAATTTCTATGCCATGACATGGCAACCAATGGTATCTTTCTGGAGATGAAAAAAGGAAGAGGAGAAGAGTAGAGGAAGAAAAGCGAGCTCAAACTGTGCATGTGTAGCATTCTGCTATACATAATACATGATTTACTGCAATGGTATTAATACAGATGTTACTCAACCAGAATTGCACTGCTACCATTGCAGCACACGGCGGCCGCATTAGGGTTTTCATCAGCAGCGCTGGTGTTTCTGCATTCTGATAAGAATGAAATGCAGTATGCTGTTATGATCATCATAAGTTCCTTTAATAAATAATGAAAAAAAAATTAAAATGTACATTTCTACATTCCAGTAGCACACAGTGCATCACACGCAGTTTTAGTCAAAGCACACGCACGCTGATTTGAACTTGAATAAATAAACAGACAGGATCAGCCGTTAATTTTCATCAACTTGTTTGTCTTTTTTCCAAAAAGTTTATTGGCAAATAAGTGTTTGTTGTTAAATTAATGTTAAAAAAAACCCCGACATATGTCAGATTCTCGTCTCGACACGGAAAACACGTTGAGCGGACAGGGGAGACACGGCACATGTAGAGTGCTTTGTCTGCCCTCAAAATGTCCAAACTGCGCGCTCAGCAATGTGGCGGGAATATAATGACAGAAAAAAATAAGTACACGAAAGAATATTTTCCCACCATGTTTTTTGTCCTCAAACATAATGCAGTAATGCAGATCAAATATAATACACCTGTGCATAAATAAAAAGGAATATTTCGACCTTTAAGCGAAATACAGTACAGACCAAAAGTTTAGACACCCCTTCTCATTCAGCGAGTTTTCTTTATTGTGTTCTTTCTTGTGTTCTTTAGCCCAAACGCGTCGGCTCGGTCTTGTTAATTCATTTTAAACCCCCCAATTCTGCCAATTCCCCCATCAGCGAAACCGGTTTGATAACTTCACACCTACATGAAAGATGAGAAGAGGGATTACAGTAACTGGGGGTCTGCGGGTGTTCACCTCAGAGCGCGCTGTCGGATTGTATTCAGCGAGTAGCCTATATTTGTTTTTGCATATATGTCTGCAGTTTTATCTATAGATCTGCTCATATCTGCACGCGTGTTTATCAGCCTTTTGATCAACAAGTTTTGATCTTTAAATTTGAACAGAAAATAATAGTGAACCGGTTACGTTATTTTTCATATAACTTAAAGAGTTGAATGAAGTTAAATTACGAAATAAATTAATAATTGCGTTTGCTTTAGACTTGTGCACTCGTGTGTAAATAGCGTTTTCAATGTCTATATTACCATATCATATATTTGTGTTTAATACAGTTTTATTATAGTTTGTAATTTATCAGATATTTTCAAGTATCTTTTAATCACTCTAAACATAACCCATGATTTTTTATGCAATTTTAAAAATAAATAAATAAAACTAGTTATCGCGACTCACCTCAAAATAGATGGATAATCATCTGAAACATGCAACTTTACATGGCCACTTGCTCTAACGTTAACCTAGAAAAATGCTTATGTTTAAGTGTTTATGCTGAATAGTAATGCGCGCTCACTGCATTACATGTGTGATGACAAAACGTTATGATTTTGTGAACTTGAGCGTGTGAAAAAATGAAGCGAAACTCTGTGTATACTTGCCTCACAGACGTGAAAAATTTATACTTATAGAACGCGAAATGTCTGCTTTTATATAAAACTAACGGAAAACAAATTTCAGTGATGTAATTCGCATGAAACGTGAATATACTGGAGACGCATCCTCTGCAGCTGAGATTTCAGTCTTTTTGCAAAATGTCCCTTTGCGCCACCTGGTGGTCATTTCAGGGATGACTCTAGAAGGCGACTGAGAGAGTTAGTGAGTGAGTGTTGCATGTAGATCTATTTTGTTTACTTTTCCAAGCACACTTGTACATATATTTGCATTTCAATACTTTGCAATACTTTACTTGCAAACTTGTTTAAATCAGATCAAATGTTTTTACACCATGTAATGTATGCTTTTTTTTTTCCATTAATGCATGCTTATACACATAAATATTGTCATTTTATGTGTCTTCTCCTAACTCATGAAATTACTATCACAGTTATTTACACCAGTGGGACCAGTTTTCATGATCTAGCCTAGGGCCTCACAACCCCACAGGCCGGCACTGCTCAGGGGTTTGTAATTGTACCTGAAATGCATCTATATAAATAATGTAATGGCTTATTTACAGAGCAAGAACCCAAAATTGTTATTTCAATGTGATCTAGAAACCGTATTTGAATATGGAAATATATTCAATTCAATTAAATTGTATTTATATAGTGCTTTTAACAATGGTCATTGCACTAAAGGATGAAACTAAAATTATGGAAGTGATTATAAAATGTGTGAGAAAATATGAATGAATCAAAATGATCAATTAAGAAAGCAGATGGTGTCCCTGATGATCAAGCCGAGGGTGACGGTGCTGCAGGTAAGAAACCTTGAGAGGAACCAGACTCACCAGGGAACCCATCCTCATTTGGGTGATAACGGATAGCAGGGATTGATCTGCACTCATACTGTGTGTTAGGAGGCTGGAAGTTCAGTGTAACAGGAGACGTGTTTAAGTTAATAATGAAGTCCAGTTTGTTATTGGAGGCTCAGGTACAAAACCGTAGGAATTTCATTCCTGAACTATTGAGCAACTGCAGTCACAAGCCGTCAGAGAGCAGCTGTCTGCATATGCCGAGGCCAAGACCATCTTTGTGGTAAAAAATGGAACCGTCCCCAGTCACACGCGTCCCAAGCAGACCACACAGGATCCAGATCTGCTCCATTACCAAAGACAAATCTATTAACAAAATGTTTGGCTAAATAAATAGATTTTCAGCCTAGACTTAAACACTGAGACTGTTCCTGAGGCACTTGTCTATGGTGTGAAGATACGAGATGTGCAGGACCTGAAACTACGGATACTGGAAGCCTGTGCTGGCATTTCTCCTGCGGTGTTGCTATCAGTGTGTGAAGAGTGGGAGAAGAGGGTTGCAAACTTGTAAATAACTCATGAAAGAATAAAGTTACACCTTTGTTTTTCTTGTGAAATTCCCAATAAGTTTGATGTGTCACATGACCCTCTTCCTATTGAAAAAACAAAAGTTGGATCCAAGATGGCCGACTTCCAAATGGCCTCCATGGTCACCACCCATCTTGAAAAGTTTGCCCCCTCACATATACTAATGTGCCACAAACAGGACGTTAATATCACCAACCATTCCCATTTTATTAAGGTGTATCCATATAAATCCATTTATAAATCCTGGATTATCAAGAATGTACTCACTTTGGTTGCCAGGTGTTCAGCTATTAGATTGGATTCGTATGGTGGCTGGGGATGGTTTCCATGAAGGCTGTCCTGTCATCGATTGATGCTCTGGGGACCTGTGACTTCAGTTGTTCGATAACTCAGGACCGGAATCCCCTACAGTCTACCTGAGCCTCCGGGAACAAACTGGACTCATTTTTATTTTTAAAACATCTCCTGTTATACTGAACTTCCAGTACACATTATTATGCTGAGCAATCCCTGCTATCCGTTATCACCCAGATGAGGATGGGTTCCCTGTTGAGTCTGGTTCCTCTCAAGGTTTCTTCCTGTTACCATCTCAGGGAGTTTTTCCTTGCCACCGTCGCCCTCGGCTTGCTCATCAGGGACAATCTTGTCATTTTGATTCATACACATTACATAAAAACTTACTTCTTTTTATTGTGTAAAGCTGCTTTGCGACAATGTCAATTGTTAAAAGCGCTATATAAATAAAATTGACTTGACTTGACTTGACTATTATTGGCTGTATTTTTAGTTATTTTGAGGGGACAATAAATTTACACTGCTATACAAACTTTACACTGACCACTTTTCATTGTGTCAAAGAGTCATTTATGCAGTGTTGTCCTATGAAAAGATATAAGAACTAAATATTTGCAGAGATGTGAGGGGTGTACTCACTTTTGTGACATACTGTACTTCTGCCTGTAGTATAGTCACTCTGCAGTCTGGTCGGGGGTTTCAGTAGCTATGAGCTCAGCCTGACGTACCCATTTTTTCCGTAGACGCTGCCTTCTGTTACAGTCAGTGAGGAATGCCCGTATATTTGATCTCCTGCAGATTTTGTAAGGTTGCCCACTTACGAAGAAATGAAGGATCCATGATTTAATATAAGAAATCCATAAGTTTATTGTAAAGGATAGAGACAGAACATCAATAAAAACCCAGAAAAAACACATTATACAGTATAAATGTAAATTGAGTTGCAGTTCAGTGAGTAAAATAAATATTTCATCCCCTACCAACCAACAATAATTCTGGCTCCCACAGACTGGGTACGTGCTCCTGTGATAGACATGTTAATTTAAGAAGGTGCTCCTAACCACAACTTATTTGTATAAATGATACCCGTCTGCAGAATCTCTATTTTCCATTTAAACCTCACCACCATGGGCAAGACCGAAGAGACCAAAGAGTCTGGGACAGTACTGTAGACCTGCACAAAGCTGGAATGGGCTACAAGAACCATGCTTGCTGAGAATGAGACAACTGTTGGAGCCATTATTCGCAAAAAGGAAGAAAGACAAAATAACCATCAATCGCCCTCAGGCTAAAACTCCATGCAAGATTTCACCTTATGGGGTAAGGGTAACCATGAGAAAAATGAGAGATCAGCCCATAACTATATGGGAGAGGAGCTTGTGAATGATCTCAAATCAGTCTTCAAACAATCCATTGGTAACACAATACGAAACCATGGATTGAAATCCTTCAGCGCATATGTAGGGAGCCTACGGAGTAAGCAAGGAGCGACAACAGGTCGAGGTTGATAATCTGATAATCTGATTACTTTTTACATGGAATAATCAGTAATGTAATCAAATTACAATTTTAAAGTAGCAATTTGTAATTTGTAGTAGATAACTTTTTTTTAGTAACTTCCCCAACACTGGTGGTATTGTACTGGTATACATTATGCACATATTTTCTGACTTATAAGTCCTCAATTTCTTTCTCAGTGCTTCTTCAGGATTCATTCAGGATTTTGATGGATGAGAGGAATTAATAACACCTGTTCTCGGGCCTCAAGGAAATGAAAACCATATCCTCATTATCCTTTGCAATGTGTTCTGTTAGTTTTTATTTCGATTATGTGTGTAAGTGTTAGTCTTTCAAAGTTAAAACATTTTTCTTACTGCATTACTTTCAGTGCAATCGAAATAAAGGAAAATATAAGACAACTGTAAATAACTTATAAACAAATTTGTGGCACTAATACTAAAATGAAAGAATTAAATAAATAAATCTTATATGGGTGTTAGTGATGTTATTTATGTTATTAATGTCATAATACACGTTTAAACAGGAAAACAGATACTATGTCCACACTTTATCAGTACGTCTTCAACGTCTTCATCGTGCCGACCCTCTTATTGTATGTTTGAGATTGAGATTTTTTTCTTTTTTTCTTGCGCACACAAATAATATTCATAAACATAACCGAATGACCATGCTTTCATTGCTGTAAAATAAACCTGAATAAAGAGCAAAGGTCTCTAATATTAGCTTGTGGATGAGGTGGAGCAGGAAAAACTCAACGGCTTGAATTTCACCTCCAGTCCGTGTCCATGGAGTTTGCTTGTTCTCCTCCTGGTCTTCTAAATCTCTGCTACTCCTTCTGTTCAAAGAAGCTCAGTTCTTCACTTTGATTCCTGATTTTCACGGACAACCCTGCGGTGCTGGTGTGACCGGAGCAACTGTGCGGTGCTGGTGTGACTGGAGCAGGTTTCTTCCCCCGCTTACATTTTTTGAGGTGACCTTCAATGTACTTGCGGAACTTCCTGGTTGAAAAGCAGTACACGATTGGGTCCAGGATGCAGTTCAACCCCATGAGGAGCAGCGTGACTTGGTGGGCGTCGTTCAGAAACTGCCGGGTTTCCGCACACCAGTCGGTCGTCTTCAGGACGGCCAGCGTCCAGGGTCCCTGGACCACATGATGAGGAACGAAACAAACTACAAACACGCCTACAACCGCACAGAGCATCCGCAAGGCGCGACATTTGGTTACATGGAGCCTTCTTTGCTGACTGACAGGCTGTGCCAGGAGGGCGCGAGCGATTAGGACGTTGCACAAAATCACAAGGAAGAAAACTATAAAAAACAAGCCGATGATGATGAAGTGGAAAACGATGACAGGGAGCTTGGATTGATGATCATTGTTATGGTAGCCCTCGAAGCATCGTGAGACGTTGGTATGCTGGTCTTTCTGGATGCCAGGATCAACAAGATTATAGGCGGCCGATGCCAGGATGATAGCCCAGACGATCACAGAGATAATAACTCCGCGTTTCCAGCAGTCGGAAGAAGCGGCCACCAGCGGCCGAGTCACAGCCCAGTAGCGATTGGCGCTGATGACGGTGAGGAAGAGGACAGAGCTGTATGTGTTGATGAAGAACAGCGAGCCACTAATGCGACACAGAGCGTCTGAGTAGATCCAGTCGCCATGATGAGTATAATAGCTAATCCAGAAAGGAAGCACACAGACAAAGAGCAGGTCCGCCACGGTCAGGTTGGTCATGTAGATGCGGATCTCATTCATAGCCCTGGAGTCTCGCATGTGATGCAGGACAAACAGGGCATATGTATTGGCTGCCAGTCCGATTACAAACACCACACCGTAGAAAGCTGGGAAGAGTGTGTAGCGGAATTCTGAGTCCAGGAAAGTGTCGTTTTGGGAATTGGAGTTCTCTGTACTGAACACACAGACAGAAGCCATCTGAAAAAGAAATTTCATTCAGTATGTGATCTTTTAACTGTGCAAGATCATAATTTTTCTATCACAGTCAATTCCTTACGGGAAGGATTCTTTATATATCTGTTTGCTTTATAAAGTGCAGGATATGTAATGAAAAAGAGGTTTCTGCTCTCTCTCCCGGGGGTATGCGGGAATCGTTCTCTCTGATAGGTCTGTTGTTTCCAGTACACATTACTACCTCCTGGACCTTAACCTTTTTTCATCTTCTTCGTCTTTCAGATGTTCCTGTTAGGAGTCACCACGAGGGACTGTCTGTCTCCATCTAACTCTGTCTAGCACATCTTCCTTCATCAAACCAACTTCCTGGGGCTGCAGGGGCTGAGAGCAGATCCCTGGTGCAGTCCCACCTCCATTATAAACTGGTCGCTCTTACTGCTTCAACTCTGACTTGGTACATACTGGATCTTGCAACATATCTTGCATACAACTCTGGGGACCCTGTCATACGCTTCCTCTAGATCTACAAACACACAATGCAACTCTTTCTGACCTTCTCTCTCTCTCTCTCTCTCTCTCTCTCTCTCTCTCTGTATATATATATATATATATATATATATCAGAATTCTCGAAGCAAACATCTGTAGTTGCTGCAGATCTGCACGTCCTCCTAGTTCTTCAGGACTTAAACATTCTTCTCCACTCATCAGGCTTCAACTCATTTTCTAAAATCTTGTTAAATAATCTGGTAAGCAACTGCACTGCCATCTCTCCTAAACACTTCCATGCTTCTCCGCTTTTCCATTCTTCATCCTCTTCATAGCTGCCCTTACTTTATTTTTCATCACCTTTTTATCACCAAAGAGGAGACGTGTAGGCGAGGTGTTGGTTGTGCTGGAGAAAGATCATTTTTGGATTGTGATTTTGGCGTTTGGATATTTGGTTGTGTTTTCTGATTTTGATTTTTTGCCTCCCATTGACTTTGATTATTGCTTTGCCTCTTTGATTTGGTTACTCTTTGTATATATTTGTAGATAATTTCACTGTATGTTTGTTCACTCAGCAGTAGTAGGGGCGTGGGTGCCATTTATTTTGGGCAGAGGGAATTTATTCACTGTTTTTTGTTTAGGGAGTCAGGGAAGGGACCTGGATTTTTGTTTGTGTTGTTGTTGTTGTTGTTTTTTGCAGGTAATCTAGCTATTTAAATACAGATACCCTTGTGTTTATAATTTAACAATGAAGCTGATCCTGGTGTGTGTGTGTGTGTGTGGGTGTGTATTTTTTTGTAAAGCAATACAAACCTCATTATTTCATCAGTTAATGACTGGATCTAGTTCTTTCTGCCATATACCACCATTTCCACACAGTTTATAACAGAACCCTGAACCATTCTCTTGCTGTTCGGCCGACACTAGACTGGGACGTGACGCCATATTTAAGTGACCACTTTGATTTTCAAGCACAAGAAAGGACAAGAAAAGGACAAGTAAGCACAGCTTTATTATGCAAATGTGTTCCTTCAATTAAAAACAACTAGTTGAACTCAAAAGTAAATTTTTTATGAGTTACTTTTACTTGAGTAGATTTTTATAATGGTAACTTTACTTGTACTTCAGTAAAATTTCACTAAAGTAACAGTACAAAATTTTATTACTCGTTCCACCTCTGCCATCACCTACCCATCACCTCCTCATCATCTCAGATCCCTTCTTTATCATGCGCATTACGTTCGCTCCAATCAGCAGTCTTTCTTCTTTGGGGACGCTCACTACCAATTTGTCTAATTCACTCCAGAAATCTTCTTTCTCCTTCACATCACATCCTTCCTATGGAGCGTTTGCACTGATGACATTTATCATTCCCTATTTCACTTCCAGCTTCAGTCATCACTCTATCAGACACTCTCCTCACTTGCTGACTACCTTCTTTACTCCGCTCTGTCCGACTGTACTAGAGTCAACAGTCGGCCGATTTCCACAGATATACTGTTGACCGATGCTAGGGGCACTGGTGGCTCAGTGGTAGGTTTCTCGCCTGCCACACATAAGGCTCACACTGGATGCAGTGCCAGTCCCAAGCCTGGATAAGATAGGAGGGTTCCGTCAGGAAGGGAATCTGGTGTGAAACCTGTGCCAAGTTGTGTAAGTTGTGTAGATCAGATGGTCCACTGGCGCGACCCCTTGATGTCAGCCGCTGGAGGACTAACAACAATCCTGTCGACCAGTTCTACCTGAGGTGGTGATTTTTAACTCAGGCCTCGACCGATCAGGTATGGAAATCTTTTTCATGATAGCATATTGATTTGGCACATTTTACTCCAGATGCCCTTGCTAATGCAAATTTATTCGGGTTTGGGACTGACACAAAGACTACACCGGCGCGTGCTACAGTACCTACAAGTTTACCTTTTTTTTTATTTCTTTTTTGCCTGGGTTTTTTCTTTGCTTTTCTTGGTGTTGCAACATCAGATCATTCAATCCACAATTTATTGGCACAAGGTGCCCTGCTTGCAGCAACCAGACTTGGGGCTAGTTTTCACACCACGTAAACCAGTGCAATTCATGCATTTAAAAAAATAATGATAAATCAATGATAATAAATACAAAGTACATTTCCAGACTCACATTTTATCTTATTTCATGTATATTGAAAATACACACACACACACACGAAAAAAAAAAATTGATCTTGCTGCTGCCCTGGTTAAAAGAAAAAAAAAATCAGTTCCAGTTATATATGTTTATAGATATACTGTACAAGCACACTGACTGTTAGTGCCTTTAAATATTCCACATCAGATGTACTGTAAATTCTGTGTTATGTTTTGCAATTTCCTTGCTTGTATTTACAATGAGTCATGAATCAGCGTTCAGTATCTTGGTTTTCATGTCAGCGTTGTGTGTGTAAATCTTTCCCATTTACTATACACACACACACACACACACACACACACACACACACACACAACGCTGAAGATTTACTGTCAGTTTTTCCTAATAAAATCTGCTACTTTCCATTTAAACGCTATAAAAAACTTTGATCTTTAAGGATGAATAAAGCCTGATATTTATATATGAGCTTAAAGATGAATAAGTAAAGTTTGTATCATAAAAGCAGAATTATTCATTTGATCCCTAATTAATTGAAAATTTCATATATAAAAAAAACTGTTATATGACAAATATGACATACTATAGTTAATACCAGGGCCTTGAGAGAATCCGCTGTTAGAACCATGTGATTGTTTGGTACTCTACATGGCTGTGCTCGGGCATGTCTAGTTAGATTTTTTTTTTTTTTACCCAGTGCAAATTCAGACCATCAGCCTGATTATAGACGGTTTACAAAAGTCCATCTTCATTGTGACATATAAGTGTCATTATATAACAGTGACATTAGGAGGCGTTATAAGCCAAGGTTTGAAGTCTTTGCCACACACTGAAGTCATGAGGCAGTTCTAACTTGAATTAAGCCTACAGGACACATCGTCCACATCAGCCTTGTGCTACTGAGTGCAGCGATGCTTAGTGTGCGGTCCCTGATTACAGATAATAAATAAAACAAACAAATAAAACAGAAAATAAATATAATTTGAAAAAAAAAAAAAATTCTATGGCTACGGATACTACGGATGTTTTGCTCTTTACGCTTTTACCGGAGATCAACAGTAAGCAACCATTCTTACAGATCATGCGCTAATTAGCATTAATAATAATTAGCATTTCATTGTTTGAAGCGAGAGAGTATAAGTCTGAAAAATGGCCAAATTTGGGGCTCATATAAAATCATCTCTACAAAATGGCTGAAGTTAGCAACTTTTTAGGGAAGCGAGATCGTTTCCATGTTGCATAAAAATTTTGAAGTAGCTTCTTCGGCACACACATTTTCTGCATTGTATGTACAACAAATGCACCAATACTGTGTGCTGCTTCCAAATGTTGTTGCAACGTTTGTCGCAATTCTCGCCAACATCAAAGTGTAAGAATATTGTTTGATGCACGAGTCTGATAAACACTCAAACAACCAATTCTACAGGGCGTTTATTTCATTACTCGTTATTTTCAACACATGACTAGAGACTAGTTTCGGTGTTAAACTAAGCACTAGTCATGAGACAGATTTCTGCGTGTGATTAGACTGAGCCACATCACTCAGAACAAGTCGCATTTCTTTCTTAATATGCATGTGGTGACAAGAACTGAAGAAAAAACCCACATAAAAAGCCACAGCCCCCCCCCCCCCCCCCCCCCACACACACACACACACACACGCACTGTTCAAGTCACCACAGCTTAAATCCTGGATTAAGGTTAACGATATTGTGTGACCAGATGCTGGTTCTGATGCTAAGTGCTCTCTAGATGAAAGCAAGACTGATGTTGTAAATGTAGATGCGCTCAGCTTTATTACAGAGACGACTCTTTGCATGCGAGGGTAAAAAACAACGCAGATAATAAAACGTCCTTTAAGTACGCTTTGGTACTTTTTGCGCCAGTGCAAATACACAGGCAGCATTGTGATGTCCACTAGGAGGCACCGTTGCTCATTCATTTGCTTTGTGGCCTACATCAAAATCCAAGACGGCCAAGTTTTATCTCTACGCACACACATACACATACACACACCAATGTCAGAATGGAGGTCTATGTCTATGTATGTGTTGCAATCCGCTATTAACGACCCTGTGCTGGAAATGTCTCCAGAGTGCACGTCTTCTCACGGTGAACCCGGACACGAGACAGAATTTGCACAGATATCGCATTTATTGCTCGCTCTAAAAAAGCATGGCTAATCCTGGAGCTCCTCTCAGTCCCTAGATGTGCTGTAAATAGAGCGTGGAGGGAAAGAAAAAAAGAAAAAAAAAGCCATGGCGTGATTTCTCCCAGGTGCGTTTTAGGGAATGTTGGCCGCAACCCAACAGGCTTATGGGATAGAGCAAAGAGTCACATTCCACAGGGAGCTAAAACATCGCCTGGTGAACACACTTTTCTCTTTCTCTCATATTCAGGACTGCTCTCCGAGAAATCCTCATGGTTCAAATGTTAACACGCTGCTAATTCAGACTTTTCATTCCTACTGCCATTTTGGGAGAAAACGTGACTAACACATCACTAACACTATCAAAAAAAAAAACAAAAAAAAAAACATCATTTTGGATTCATGCTGTTATAGAAAAATAGGCAATAATGTAGTGGTGTGATGCAACCGGGGGCGGCTGCGAGGTATTTTCCAATAACAGGACATGGTGAAGTGCTTTACTCCTCTAATACTACATCAATCTGCCTCGAAGTTCTCATGTGTGAACGAGCTACAGCTTCACCTCCGACTCTGACGAAACCCTGACACTGGCACTGGAGACTCCTTCAAAAAAAAAAATAACTTGATTCTCAGAAAATGTTCAACAAAAAAATAAACATCAAATGGATAAAAAAAACAAAACAAAACAAAAACAGTTTGATGTGACACTGTTTAAAAAATAAATAAATAAATAAATAAATAAAGACATTTCAGTAAACATCTCAATAAACGGCCTGAGAGAAAGTTCCAGTAGATCCGCTTCATGTCGGGTCGCATCATATCGCAGAACCCTGGCGTTCCCTGTAAGCGCAAGTCTCGTCATGTTCTATTCCTGCACTTAATGAAGCAGCTGAGAAGCCGAGCGACGCTCCAGCATGCCTCTGTTTCGTGTGAATGTTTATGAGACGCGTCCAAGTGACATCACCTTCATACTCGCTAGGTTGCGCTTCACACCTAATCAAATGACTAATATTTATTATTATATGAATATTACTCATATTCATTCATATTGTCATTTGTTTTGTTTTATTATTATTATTATTATTATTAGAATACTTGTCAGGGTCAAAGTGTTTAACCTGAATCAAGCATCCACACTCGGGGGCAAAACCTAATAACTGCAACCGTGTTGTTAAATATTATGATTTCTTTATGAAACTGATTAAGAATCAGCGTGTAGTCTGTAATCCACAGCAGAGCAGTGCCAAGTGTGACTAGAGATCCTACATGAGAAGTAAATGTTCTACAATAATGTTGATGAATTATTCCTGCCTCCTCTGTAGTGGTTTATATAATCAGATTGTGTTTGATGTAGTGTTTTATATAACCTCCATCTGCTGCTGGTCCTGCTCAGACATGTTCAATAATAATGTTCAGCCTCTGCAAGAAACATGCCTTTCATCGACTGAAGGACCTCATTCTGAAGAAGCCAGCCTGTCAACATGTTGGAGATAAACAGGAGAGCCTACAAACCCCACAGTGTGTTTTCCCTTTTTCTAACCCCTTTTCCCAATTATACACCAGTCAGCCATAACACTAACCAGTAAACTGGCCACAGGATCGTGGGCATTTTGTAATAATAATAATAATAAGAATAATAATAATAATAATAAAGCTCAGCTACAGCCATATTACAATAAAGGTAGTTGAACCACTAACTATTACAGAAACTGTTATGATCATGTGACCTACAACAAGTGTTTATGCAAAACAATCAGTCTGTAATAAAGATATGTAGTATGCATTGTACAAGATGAGCTTTTGCGCTAACAAACATTGGACATGATGAACATATTGTCCTGTCTCACACATAAGGCCAACAAGAACGTTTAGAAAAGGCTTTTAAATACCCGTTCTATGAGCACACATCTTCTAGCTTTCTATGTACATAACTGCCCTATTATGGTCACCCAGATGGGTTAAGCCTCCCTTCTAGCGTTCCATATGACTTCAGTGGTATGAAATCTAGCTAAATAATCATAGTTGAGTCATCTTGGTTACGTCAGTAAACAGGAAGTGGTAACTGCTAGTGTTTGGACTACATTAACAGCAGTCAGCAGCGGAAAAGTACTGTGAAATGAAACTTTAGTTAGTGTATATATAAAGTTTCAAAATCCTACTTACTTAGAAGTGGAAGTAACTCACCACTAGCGTAATCAAACGAAAAATAAATGTTGCTTCTTGAAAAATGGACTGGAAGACGGCGGGGAGTTATTGCCCCATCCCCTGTACAGTCCTGACCTCGCCCCAAGACATTTCTACGTTTCTATATTTGGAAAAACCATTAAAGGAGTTCCTGGGAGGCCGGCGTTTCAGACTTGGCTCCCATGTACTGAAGACACTTTCTACACTGATGGTGTCCAAGCACCAGTTAAACACTGGGATAAGTGCACGAGTAGCAGGAGATTATATAGAGAAATAGAGGGAGTTTTTACATCGAGCAGTTATAATGATTATTTATTACCTTCATCAGGGGAAACCCTTAACCATCCGGTACTACGTAGATTCCTGAAGTAGTGGGCTTCCCTTTTAACCACGGGGTTCATATTGTCCGAAAAAGAACCTTTTAAAGCCTTTTATATTTATACTGTATGAACACAAATGCACTGGAGAGGAAGTGCAGTTTGATGAAACTTGACGACTCGGTACGTTTCCAACCAGCTGTTTTGCAGATCTTAGGCAAATTTGGGAAACGATGTTCCGAATGGCTCCAACTGTTTTGTGAGCGTTCCAGAATGACTAACAAGATCATTCAATCCAATGATACACAAGCATGTAAATGTCTTCATTTGTTTGTAAGACTCTTGACTCTCGAGTAAACTCGACATTAAATTCAGGTCGATAGAAATTTTTCAGTCTAAAATCACAGACCGTGGCAGCAGGACTGCGTCAAGCCCAGGCTAAGATCACAGAAATGAGTCGGCATACAGAAGAGTCAGGACTAAGAATGGAACTTGGCCTGCGCTGCTCTGCCCACAACTACAAATTGTTGTATCCATGAATAAACGCCTTCTTTTCTTTTTTCAGACAGAAAATTGAGGAGTACGCTTTCCTACAGCATATAAATGCCTTGTGTAGCTTTATAAGCACACAGAGGTTTTAGCCATCTGCTGCAGCCATGGAAGATTCACAGTTTAATAAACGGTTCCTTGGATAGGTAAAGGTTTGAGCTTCCTGAACTGGGGCCACTATTAATAAATAAATTGTAATATACAAGAATAAAGTTCCAAATTCCATCCATTATTTATCTCACTCATTCTCTATATCGTGTACAGGGTCGCGGGGGGCCTGGAGCCAATCCCAGGGGACTCAGGGTGTGAGACGGGGTCCGCCCTGGACGGGGTGCCCATCCATCACACATACACATACCTGCTCACACACTCACACACAATGGGCAATTTTGAAATGTCAGCCAGCATGTCTCTGGATTGCCGGGTGAACGTGCAAACTCCACACACACACACGCACACACACACAGACCTGAGGCAGGAATCAAAGCCTGAACCCTGGAGGTGCTAAAGATTACGCAATTCAACTGGTATTTTCTGGATGTGCCAAGAAAAGAATCCTAAGGCTCATAAAATGTGAATGTGGTAACAAAAGAGCAATAAAATGATTTAAAGTGTCATAGTTCCATCCCTGCCTAAAACCATACTTCCTACTGCTAAAGTGGAAAGTTCCTGTTAAAACTATAGCTGAACGAAATAAGTTAAAGCCAATATCTACATTTACACCACGGCACTGTGAAATTCTCAGTCCTGATTGCTCAGAAACATTCATTAATTTTTTTTTATAGCAGCAGCTCCAACAGTCGTTCTGGCTGCACGGCAAATCACAGTTTTATATAAAAACCCTAGCTTTAATAGCCTATTACTTTTATAGTTAGAGCTCACAAAGGGATAAATGTGATGGACATTCCACATACATGGAGCTGAAAATGATTGATAATTCTTGATATGGTGCAGTTTTCACTCAGTTGTCTTTCAGTTAGCGTCCAAATCGAGGCATGTACCACTCAGAGCTCTCCTGGAACAAAATGAGAAGAAAAGCCCGTGCACACAAGGCATTAGGACTCCTTATATGGGTCAGTTTAATCCTTTAGCGTTCTGGCTTTTGTCTTCTCTCGCTTCTTGCATGCAGATTTTGATTCAACTGTCACTTAAACTTATTACTCTGCTAGATCCTGTCTACCATTTTGCCAAGTCGGACCCGCCACTTGTGCAAGCAAAATGTGGAGCGTTACTCCAAGGAAGGTGAAAGTTTCCTTACAGCTTACAGTCTTCTGGGATTCTCGAGGGCCAGAAGTATTGGAACATTATCAGGAAAAGGGTTCAACAATCGACAGCGCTCGGTACCGTCAGACGCTTATTAAAGAGCTGGAGCCTAAACCTCGGATTAAACGCAGAGGGCTGATATCCGAGAGCTTTGTGATCTCGCATGACGATGCACGTCTGCACACTTCTGCCCGCACTGCCCGTCGCCGCACCACTGCAAAAACCTAGTTTAAAGCATCCTCCCTATAGTCGTGATCTCATTCCAGCGGATGTTGACCTATCTGGTCCCCTGAAAGCAGCTCTACAAGGGCAAAGTCTCACTTCTGATGAGGAAATGAAGACAGCAGTGCATTCGTGGCTCACATTATTCCCTGATTTTATTCCTATTTTCTCACTTTCAGTGTTCCTGGGATAAGACTCTGCATTCACTTGAACCCTGACCAGAGAACCAATTACGAATGTGTTTATGGTTTTCGTATGGATTTCGAAAGGATATCGAGACACGAACCAGTTTACACTTAAGGCCTACTATATGCAAGGCTAAAGTTTGTCCTATAATCCATTTATCCAGACAATCATGATTCAGCAGCATTTTTAAAAGAATCCCTGCTCACTTTTCTCCGCATTAACTTAAAAGGTTATAGTGGACACTGAAAGGAGTCGATTCTTTCAGTCCGGGTTACTGGAGAATGAGAATCGATTCTAAAGATTCTGAATCAATTCTATTCGGTCCGAGAAGAAGAATGAAAAAGAGACGAAAAAGTTTAGTATTTAGCTTTAAGTTTTAGCTGTCTCTATTCACCACACACACACACACACACACACACACACACGCGCATATACATATTAGTAATTTGACATCTAGTAGCTTGTTAGATATTTTTACTTTACGAACTGTTTCATCATTTAAAATGTTGCTAATGATAAAAACTGACCAACTACAGATGAGAGATGGAGGTTTAAGAAGAGAAGAGACGTAGAAGGCTACAGTAGATGTTTAAAGTTAACACTGGTGTTTGCTCTCTAAACTTTGTCGCTAACAGCAGTTTGTCACTAATGTCTTAGTACTGTATGTGTTAATTACAAAAATATATTAAACAAGTGTACGAAATTTGAAATGGGTTATTCTACAGAAAATGTGGAATTTGGGTGAAAGAAATCTCCTGAAATATATTTCTTTCACACCTAGGGCTTACTTAATAACTTACTTTTACATTATGATTGCACAGAAAGTAGAGCTTAATGCACTTTTTAAGCATTCAATCACTTGAGTTGCTTCTCTTCCTGTTAACATCATTGACAGAAATGAAAATCAGTGACAATTTAGAAAAAAATCTGAAATATTTACAAAATGGCTTTGATGTGTAGCACGTGATTTCCAACTATGTCAAAATCAATTAATTATTAGATGTAATCAGTTTTTATATCCAATTTTTGACAGTCATAATTATAACATGAGTAACACCAATGACGGACAAGAATGCTACAATTATAAAAAATTTTGAACAATAAAGTAAGACAATGTATTTCATGTTTAAAATTACATACCATCAGCCAAACAATGGTATTGTTTCATTCTACTGTAGATTAAACTCAACCAATTTAGATATAAGACATACAAGACATAAACCTGATGAAAAGTGTATTATTCTAAAATAATACATTCTAAAAGTTGTTATTGCGACATGAATTTGACATGGTTACGGACACTACAGACGCTCTGCTTTTTAAGCTTTTACAAAAAACTCTCTCTCAAGAGGCGCACTGAGGTCGCCATGGAACTTGAATGGTATATGTGTGTTAACCGTCATTACTGGACAGATTACAAAAAGCAATTTTAACTGAATGAACTATAGTTTTCTATGTTTTATGGGCACATAACATGTGGTGTGTGTCTAATTTGGAGAACCATTTTTCTAGTCAAATCTTTATAAAAACCGTGCCCCAAAAATGGCCTCCAAACTGGCTGAACTTGACATTTTTAGGGACGCGAGATCGGTCACTTCCATGCTGCATGCACTTCTCTGGCGCACACATTTTTTTGTACTGTATAACATTACAAAATAATAAAATCAGCACCAATACTGTGTATTTTGGCTGTTTATATTTTCTGAAGATAAACCTGTGTGTGTGTGTGTGTGTGTGTGTGTGTGTGTTATGTGAGTTTAAATGATTCTAGCATCAGCAAAACACAAAGTGACAGCACTTTCCAGAATGTTTGCAAAAGTATGAAATGTGATCATGGCTTCGAATCCCGGCACTTGCTGAGTCGGATCTGGAGTCGATTCCGCGATTAAAGAGTCGTTCGGCAGTGTGGGCGCTGAGCTCCGGCTCTGCTGGCTGTCTGTCCGCGGCGGAGGCGGGTCTGAGCGGGCCGGGGCAGGGCGCCTGGTCCTCGGCGGTGCAGCGCGGGTAAAGGGGCGGGCCTTGTCTTTCTCTCTAGCTGAAGAAAGCCAACCTTTTCTTTCTCATTGTCTGGAGCTGCGAGGAATGTGCCGGTCTGATCCCGCAGCGGCCCGAGAGTGTGTGTGCGCGAGAGTGTGCGCGCGTTCCCAGCCGGAGCTACCTCATTAATTAATTAATTAATTAATAACTCAATTAATTGAATGGGATTTATCGTCGGTCACGTGTCCAGGTGAGTGCGGTCGGGTCGCTGCTTTATACGGATTTATTTCTACAGTTCGGTTCTTTTCTCTCGCGGCTCCGCTCCTGCGCTAAGTTTACTTTCCCCGCCGCCGCCGCCGCCTTCCTGCTGCAGCGGGACGGAAAAACCAAACGCGCCGGTGTGTGTGTGTGTGAGTGAGTGAGTGTGTGTGTGTGTGTGTGTGTGAGACTACACGATCTCACACGGATTTCGGAAGGATTTTTTACATTAAGCCTGTGAGTGTGTGTGTGTGTGTGTGTGTGTGCTCTGGTGTAAACCAGCCCGGAGCAGCTTTCATTGACTCTGTGGAATATTTTAAAGAATTCTTTTGATCTTTTTCAAAATATTTCCTACATTTTCATACACATACTGTAATGTTCAGACAGACTTCTGATCTCGAGTAATCCAACTTCTGATCTTTCCCATTTTCGTTCCTGCGCTTGTTTCAGTTTGTTGAGGGTTCTTACAGTAACAAGAGGGCAAGTGTGTGTGTGTGTGTGTGTGTGTGTGTGTTTTGGGGGGGGGGTTAGTGGCTGGTAGGGGGGTTAGGGGCTTGTAGTTTAGTTTGTACGTTTTTTTTTTTTTTTTGTCGCAGTGTGAGTGAGTGAGCGAGAGAGAGAGAGTGTGTGTGTGTGTGTGTGTGTGTGTGTGTGTGTGGAGTTGGCAGAGGCCTGGCGCGCACCGCTGGCGTTCTGCTAAATGGAAATTACAGTGCAAGACGGGCTGATTAGAGATGCGAGGACTTTCGCAATCAGCAAATCTGTCTCTCTGTCTTCAAACCGTAGGCTCGTCTTCAATTTTCATGCGTGTTAACATATAAAGCATAGGTATGTTATTTTTAAGCTGCACTTTAACACTGACGCTTGTTTGCTTCACTGAGTAACCGGAATAAACACCCCAGTCCTGAGAAGTAACTGCTAAACCGGAACCGCCCACCTAACTGTACGTGTTTTTGGGGGTTGGGGTTGTTATGTGATCTTACAATCCAATCCAGTGTGAAATGGATTATGATGTCCGGTTCCCACAATGCTGCAATATTAATTATGTTTTAGGATTACAAGACATTTGTGTGGATATGTTTAATATGTTTTACTGGCGTCACAAATGTGGCTTGGGGATATGACAGGAATATCTGGGAGTTTTAATCAGTTTTCGATGTCGATGAAAGGTCATCACAAGGGGAATAAGAAAGTTGTGTGTTTATTTCTTGTTTATCGTGAGTGAGACCACAAGGGTAAAAGAAAATGGTAGGTTTTGTGGGGTTGTTGAGCTGGTGCCCACAAAATTGTGTTAAGAATTACTCCTGTGAAAGGTGCTCACTAGGATGTTAAAGCATTTATTTATATATATCTTGGTGGAGAGCACAGGGATAGGATTTGATGTTCAACGAGACACCACAAGCCTGCATTAATAACCAAGTCAATGCAAGGTCCTCAAAAAGGTACTGGAGCAAGGTTGCATGCTTATTTTTTTGTGTATTGTGAGTGTAAGTACAGGAATATCTGGTATTTTTCTTTGGTATTTAAGGGATGTTTAGCTGGTCCAATCAAAACTGCGTTAATAATTATTCCAGTGAAAGGTCCTCACCAGGATGGTAAAGCATTTATTTACATATTTCTTGGTTATCTTGATGGTGACCGTAAGTACAGGAATATATGGTAGTTTTTGAGTGGACGTTTAGTTGGTCCCCACAAGACTGTGTTATAAATTATTCCAGTGAAGGGTCCTCACTAAGATTGAATTTATATCTTGGTTTTTGCAGTTTCGCATTTGACGAGTCCCCACAAGCCTGAGTTAATAACTAAGTCAATGGAAGGTCCTCACAAGGCTAATAAGGCGAATTTACATGTTTATTTATTTATCTATTGTAAGTAAGACCACAAGGATGGGAATATCCGTTAGTTTTTCTAGGAATGTTTAGCTGGTCCCCACAAGATCGCATTAAATATTATTCCAGTGAAATGTCCTCGCTAGGATGGTAAAGCGTGTATTTACATACATCTTGATTACCTCGATGGAGACCACAAGCGTCGAAGGATCTGATTTCGATATTTGACGAGTCCCCACAAGCCTGCATTATTAATTGTGTCGGTGGAAGTTCTTCACTAAGTTGAGTGTGTGTCTGCTTACGTGTTGATGAGGATGCCGAGGTGTCTGACGGAGACTCGGAAGCTGGTGGAAATATGTACTGCTGTAGGCTATGTATACAGTAAGTGTGCATCTGTCACAGGTGACACGATCCGTCATTTTGGCATTCTTTCCCCTGCCAGGTTACCCCTATCATTATGAGGTACCCGAGCTGAACGGGGTTGTGATGTATCCACATAGCTAGCTATAGATATAGCATTTTGTTTAGGACCTGAATCTTTTAACATGATTGCATGAGATATCACTCAAATGATATCACTCAGCAAGTGAGCCGGTTACCGCGTACCGAGCCCGTCCCCCCCCCGTCCCTACACCTCAGGTTAGTAAAGATCTGGCTGGGGCTCTTCTCGTGACTTGTTTGTCTCACTTGAAAGACACACGGACACGGATCGTTCCTCTTCCTGTCAAGGTCAGTGCGGAACGTCTCGAGTTTATGAACGTGAAATAAAACGTTTCACAGCCTGTGTATCGGTAACATCTGTGATGGATGTGTTCGACATCCTGCAGCATTTTATGGAGTATAATAAACCAAATATGTCTTGTAGGTAAATGAAAATGTCTGTTGCATGAAGGAATGTCACGGTTTCTACAAAGGACATCAGGGGCATTCTGTTTAAGTAATTAAAGCTTGGAACTTGTACTGGCATGACGAGTCCCACCAGCTGCTTTAAGAGCTTCAAGTAGGAATTAATATTTGGAACGAAACATGGATAATAGGATATTTTTCATGGTTGCTTTAGCTCATGTGGCTGGCTGTGTTCATAACCAGAAAAAAAAAACGGTGCGTTAAACAGGATGTTAAAAATTACTTTACACTACTTTAGATTGCTTTATTGCTGATTTCACATTTTTATGAAATTCACTTGGCGTATGTAAGGGTTGGCGTAACCCCCATCATGGGGTGGGGGAAGGGCCGAGAGACGACTCGTATTCAGAGATTGCTCTTCAATAGATTGACTTTTTTTCGTTAAAGATATAAATTTTGTTACGCATTTCTAAATATGCCAACTGAATGTTTGGACCCTGAGGCGGCATTAAACCAAATTAGATTAGATGCTGGAACAATATTTTAATTTAATCCATTATGCCAAATCCGATTACGGATACGGGTTAGTTCCGGTGCTAAAATTCTACCTGAACGAGGTTCTGTCTCTGTGTGTGTGAGATTCTTTTGGACGGCTTAACTCCAGCAGATTGCGGTTTTAGAATTCCGAGACGATGAAGACTTGAAGGTAATGTCAGGTTCTGTGCAAGCGAACAGTCCTTAAAGTTGCAGCAGTAGCTTCAAACACGGCTACATCAGGCTAATCAGCCAGCTGGGACTCATAAAACAGGGAGGGAGGGAGAAAAGCAAAGAAAAGGAAAGAAAGCGGGAGGACCTGCCTTGACCTGTTTCAGACATGAAGGTTGAACCACTGATGGTTTTCCCGTTAGACTCTAAAGTTAGCAGCTCCAGTGCGTGTGTGTGCATGTTTAAGCTGCACGCCGGACTTAGCTGACTGAACAGTGTTGAAAAGTATATATACACACACGCACGCGAGCGCACACACACACACACACACACACACGGACTAATCCCTGCTAGGCCGTTTCTACAGTATGTGACGTTTGCCTGATGAACTGAAATGTTGTAAAGATTGGAGCTTTAACTAATATTTTTTGAATAGGGTTATATTCCTCTTGTTTGTGGGGTTTTTTTTTTCCCCCCTTTAAAGGTACAGTTTGAGATTTTCACCGTACCACGGCGACGTCACAAGATTCATTTTGCAGGCATTATTTCATTACCTGAAGTAAGATGTATTCTGTATGTAGCTTTATTAGAGCTGCTGATCGTTCTATCTGAACTTTACGCAAACGTGTATATTTCCAGACTTCTTGCTAGAGCTGTGATTTAAAAAAAAAAAAAACAATTTTTTTTAAACAAATGTTACATTTACTTTACTACAACAGAAACAGCTTCCATCTTCGACAAATACTCAGATTTTGTTAGTTTCACTTTTTTTTTCTTTTGAGTTTATATTACTGTTTTTTTTTTTTTGTTTTATAAAAACAAACAAACCAAAGATTTGTGCTTTTTGTATGAATATTGAAACAGTCAACAAAATGAGTTTCGCAGCATTTCGATGCTTATTAGATGCGTTTAGTAGTTTTTAATCCTTCGACATCTATAAGAATATAATAATGTTAGTTGTAATGAAACGAACGGAAAATCTCAGTGGCCATAAATCTAGTTGAATCCAGTCCGCGCTCTCCCTCTGATCCACAGGTGTACTTGTGATGAGCCAGGACAGTTAATAACTTTAAGAACTCCAAGCTGAATAATAAGTACAACTTCCGTGATGACGGTTTGTGATTTTCACATCTGGAACTGATAACGGCGCCCTGGCTGAACTCCCATGAACCCGCTATTTATTACATGTTCTGATAATCAACACGCACACATCGTCACCTTATTCACGTCTAATGGAATTCCAGCTCTCCTGCCTTGAAGCTGTGTGAGATGCAGGTTTAACTCTCTGCACTGGCTTCACGCTCGCTTCGGCTGCTGATCCGTCGGTTCTGATTGAAACTGTGCTACAAACATTAATTAGAAAACCGGTCTGAGCATGCACTTGGCCTCGACCGTCTGTACGAGCAGCTCCGTATCAGTCGAGTCTGCGGCTGTCCTGTGAGTCTCCTCGCTGTTGTGCGGTTCTCGTTCTTCTTTCTGTTTGCCCGTCGTCGTCTCGTAAGCCCTTATCTTTTTCATCTGCGTCAACACTGCTACTGTCATAATCTCACTGAGGTCAAATTTCACTCCCAGAACAAACGATTATTGTTGGTTCTATGACTGGCGCCGGTGACCTTTGTGTGTTTGAACAGGATGTGTGTGAAGACACGTGTGCACGAGTGAGCGTACGCGGGCCGAAGAACACATCGAGGTTTCCTGCTTCTTCTCCCGAGCGTCCGTGCCGTTTTCTGTCTGCTCTGGACACACTGCTGCGCGTCCTCCCTCTGCGCCTGTTCCTCAGCAGCCACCGTGCTGATTGCTTTTCCACACGCCGTCCGTCCGTAGTTCCTGGACAAAATGTGGTTAAATGTTTAAGGACCTCGCGCCCCGGGAACGTATATATACCCACGAACTAAGGGTTAATCTGAGGATTAAACTGGAAAAAAAAGATTAATCTCTCCATCTGTCTGAATTGTATTAGTCGCTCGGCAGCTTACCTGCCGGTCCAGACTTGTCCTACCGTACGAGGTGCTGCGTATTTTCATGTCTTTTTCGGTAGGACGCTATCGCATTTCACCCGGTGAGGATATCGGAGCAGCGCCAAGGAATGGAATTCCACCTGGGAGCGCTCGCTAATGAGGTCCTCCTCTGAACCCGCTGTCCCTTAAAAGAAGCTGACCTCGGAGATTTACGTGTGCGCGGAAAGATGTATTCGATTTTTGGTTTAAATCGTCTAAACTATTCTTAGTAGGTTTACTTTCTGTTATGCAACTTTGTCTCTGCATGGCATTAAATAACTAACAACACACTCGGGGCGGCCCGTTTCAACCGGCACAACCGTTAAATCAGCAGATAGAGATAAATATTGAACACAGTTAATTAAAGCGTCAGGACATTTACATTCAGTAGGCGGTTGAGGTCTCTCCGGTCGTTTCATGCCAAAGCTGCTTGAGAGACGAGTTTCTGCATAACATCATCAAAGGTGCCAACTTGTGTCGTAACGGGTTGTATTAAGGTTTTTTTTTTTTTTTGTTTGTTTTTTTCTTCACGCTTGCTATTAACGGGTGGACGGCGGAAAGATAGCCGTTCACACCTCGGATGTGTCTTTTCATGATAAGTGTGAATCTTCTGAAGTTTCCCACCCGGTTTCACTTCCCAAAAAAACGCCTACTAACTACCGGTTTAAGCGCAAGCCGTATAATATATGCATTTCATAATGATCACATTTACCGCTTTGTAATGTGTCTTTGAGGTAAAAATTGTTAAACATGAGCGAATTCATCCTGACAGGTTTGTACAGAGCTTCTAGAAACATCAAAACTGTGATCTCAGCGACTTGTTGCAGTCGATGGTCCCTTGTCTGACTCTGGTGTCAGATTCCTGCTTTTTCTCAAGGTTCATCATGCGAGGTGCTTTTTCTGTTCACCATGGCCGTAAAGAGTGTTTGTTTATTTTCTTTACCATAGACTCCGCGAGCTCAGACAAGCCTGGCCGTTCTGATCGTTCCCAAACAAACAAAGCGTTTCTTCTCGCAGAACCTGTACCTGTAGGAGTTCATGCATTTCGCTACGGGGGATGAAGCAGCACACAGTACAGACCAAAAGTTCAGACACACCTTCTCATTCAAAGAGGTTGAATTTGTATTATGGCAAGAAAAAAAGCAGCTAAGTGAAGAAAAAAACGAGCGGCCATCATCACTTTAATAAATGTCAGTCAGTCGGAAAAATTGGGAAAACTTTGAAAGTGTCCCCGAGTGCAGTCACAAAAACCATCGAGCGCTACAAAGAAACCGGCTGACATGCGGACCGGCCCAGGAAAGGAAGACCGAGAGTCGCCTCTGCTGCGGAGGATAAGTTCATCCGAGTCACCGGCCTCAGAAATCGCAGGTTAACAGCAGCTCAGATCAGAGAGCAGGTCAATGCCACACAGAGTTCTAGCAGCAGACACATCTCTAGAACAACTGTTAAGAGGAGACTGTGTGAATCAGGCCTTCATGCTAGAATATCTGCTAGGAAACCACTGCTACGGACAGGCAACAAGCAGAAGAGACGCGTTTGGGCTAAAGAAGACAAGAAAGAACACAATAAAGAAAACTCGCTGAATGAGAAGGGGTGTCCAAACTTTTGCTCTGTACTGTATGTTCATTTTAAAATGGAGATTTAATTAATATAATCTATGCAGAATGTCAGAGCATCAGACTGCAAATGTATTACGGGCTTCTTCAAAGCAATCGCGTCACAACTTGACCTTGACCCGACATTCATGCAGAAATGGCCCGAGAGCCCATCTGAGGCACTACAGTCAGACAGACGTCTGCGAGTCTGTCGAAGCTGTTCCTGAGACGCACAGGGTCTCCGCAGCTGACGCACCTGAACAAGCTCCTGCACGCTCACCAGACACCGCTCGCTCGCGCGCACACGCACGTCTAGCCGTCATTCCACATCAGCAGATCCTGCTCAGGACAAACTGATTTACCTAAAAGCAGGAAAACTCAACACACACACACACACACCCTTCTCTCTTTCCCGACAAGAAAGCGGAGGCAGAGAGAGAATATGACGAACATGTCACGCTGTGTCAACTTCCTTATAGTTCCTGAGAAAATAGAATTACGCAACATGTCGACTCTGCCCTTTCCACTGTCGTCTGCTGGAAACCTGTCCGTCTGCACTCGCTTCATGACTTCTGATGGCTCTTTCTGTGAAAAGTAGGAAGTGAAATAGGTGTCTTCTAACCTCTCTTTAACCCGTCTCTGGTTATAAGGTTTTGATGACGAGAAATGAAGAAGGGCTCGAGTGTATAGAGCGTATTGTATAACGTCCTGGTACAGTATGTGGCTAATTGGCGTTCGTCCAACATATACATCCTTTCTCCTAATAGGAGCACATGAAACATTCATTTATTCCCTGGGGAGTGAAGACTAACCCCAGGCACACTAGGCACAAGGTAGGAATATACTCTAATCTACTGTACATCCTGTGATTCTGGGTCGGCACACACTCGCTCACACTTGGGGTCGGAGCATAAACGGTCTACTTCCATGTTTTTGGTATTGATGGGAGGATCGTTAATGTCCTTGTTGATAAGTTGGTTTAATTTTAAAATTATGTTTCCCTGTTGTACACGGCTGTGTAGCGGAAATGCACACAAACTCGGATGATCGCGTATCCATATAGCGCAGATAGCATTGTCTAACATGCCAGATGTCATCTCTCAAGGTGACCTGTTGCACAATTTACTTGAAAAACAAAACAAATCTTAAGAGTGAAACACTGCACAGGCTGTGACCAAAGGATCGATCATTTTACTTCTTGCTGTTAACTTGCTTATCTTTTATACTAAGTGCCGAGATGCGTCTAGACGTATGTGTTTGGGGGTCTTTGTGTGTGTGTGTGTGTGTGTGTGTGTGTGTGTTAGTTGGAGTCTGATGGCTAAAAATGTTTATTATTATTATTATTATTATTATTATAAAAAAATTATTTATAATGCACTCCCCCCATGTTTTCCCTAATTTAGTCGTGCCCAATCTCTCCCCGTCACTAGGGGGCTCCACGTTAAGGCTCCTACTACCACTCGGGGTGTGTTTGTGCACGAGTGTGAAGTTAAATATGTAAAATGTGTTTATTAAAGATATTTAACGTTAAGCTTTCTGAAAGCCATATTTTGGAATTTTGCGCCCTCTTCCTGACGTGTGTGTCGATTCAATAGCGCTAATGTTTAGCGTCCGATTCGCCTTGAACAGCTCGAGTGTGTTTCTTTCAGGATTTTGAAGTATTCAAAACTACTGACAGTACACGTATTTGATGAACATTGCAATGCAGTGGGAGTTTGCATGTTCTCCGGGTTTCCTCCCTCAGTCCAAAGACCTGCAGATTGGGCTAATTGGCATTGCTAAATTTGCTTGTACCCCACCAAGTCTCCTCTGATCGGCTCCAGGCCCCCGCGACCCTGTGTACAGGATAAAGCGGTATAGACGATGAGGGAGTAATGAAGTGCTCTGTAACGTTGCTGGTTTATTGTTAAAATTTTGTGACACGGAAAGAGCGTCAAATTGTCAATCTTCTGCACCTCGATCCAGACCTTTAGGTGGCGGTATTGCACCGAGCACCTATAAAGTCCACAAAAGTAGCCTACAAAATCTGTTGATTGATTCTTGAAATTGTAAAAACGAATCGAGTTGAAATTTCGTAATTGATGTCACGGCGCGGCAGGACTCGTAAACAGCGAACGCGCACTATAGACGGAGGACAAATGAATGGATACACAGTCCCCGAGGCCCAGCGTGTTGTTCGTCGACGTCATCTCCTCCCGCGTCCCGCAAAGACTTCAAGAGCGCCGGAGCAGCTCGCGGACTCCATCAGGTTTGAATTTGCAACTCGTTTCTTCCTTATCTCTCTCGCGCACACACACGCAGAGCACAACGGGTACTAGGACACCAGGGCCTAATCATTTCCTCCACATGCTGTCGGACGGCGTTCTCCAGGCAGCTGTGTCTAATAGCGCTCGCTTCTCAAAGTCCGGTTCTAATTACGCGCGGTAGTTTGCAGAGGAGGCTACGCTAACACCGGGTGCGTATTTTTGGAATAAAATTGCCACACCAGTGATTAGCAATCCTCCTGGAGATTCTGTGTGTGTGTGTGTGTGTGTGTGTGTGTGTGTGTGTGTGTGTGTGTCTGTGTGTGTGTGTGTGCGCGCACTCGGATTCCAAACCAAACGTTCAGAAGACCTAATCCAGAGAATCAAGGCGCTTTTTGGGAGGAAAAAAATAATAATAATTAGAAAAAATTGATTTGGAACCAAACTGTGGAGGAAGGTATAAATCCAGGAAGAGAGTTTCTGACCGCAGCTCCAGTCAGAAACTATTACAGCCAGACCGCGACTAAATTTGGCACATATTAGAAATGCGCTCCAACAACTGCAGTCTCGAGGTCTTTGGACTGCGACGGATTATTTTCTGGGAAGCTCAAATTAGCCATGCGTATGTGTTTTTTTTTTTTTTTTTCCCTTCTTCTTTTTTTCGGAGAAAGTGGAAAATCTCACTAGGTGAAGTTTTGGAGTAGCGGAAAAGATTGCTGGATCTTTTTTTTTTTTTTTCCTCCTCCTCAACACCATTGATAATCAGATTGTCCGTGAAGCAAAAGAAAAGAAAGAAGAAGAAAAAGAAGGCTGAAAACCTGTGTGTGTGTGTGTGTGTGTGTGTGTGTGTGAATGCTGTTTTGTTCCCTGTTGGGAGCGTAGATCCACAGCTGGAGCGAGACGGAGGGAATGTTAAACTCTTAAACATGTTTAACACGCAGCCGAGTGCCAGGAGGAGCATGTAGGAAAGGACGTGCGGAACAAAAGGGAAAGGAGGAAAGAAAGAGAAGAAAGCAATCGACTGTTTTTGTGATTCTTGTCACGTTTCTTGTGTGTGTGTGCGCGCGCGTGCTTAAACCTTAGGATGAGTCGAAAAACGTCGGCGCTCCGTTTGTGTGTTCCGAGGTATTTCTGGAATCCAGTGAAAAGTGGAATCTGAACTGTTTGCCCTTAAAAGGGATGTCTGGGTCAGCTGGGTGGAAACTCGCCTGTTATTAATGTCTTTTAATGTTCGTTCTTTCTCCCCTTTTCCTGCCTCCTGACGTAGTGTGTGTTTTCTTAAGCGGGGCTCGGAACACAGGAATGTTACGGGCCGCAGAGCCGCATTGGACTCCGTCTTCACGTGGCATTTTCGGCATTTTTTTAGGATCTGCTCCAGTTTGTTTAAAGACGCGTCTTGTTTTTTTTTTTTTTTTCTCCCCTCTCTCTCTCTCGCTCTCTCGCTCTCACATGGGAAGTGACGGTAGAGGAAGACCATGTGCACCGCGGGTCAGTCTGCGTCTCTGGAGGTCGTGGCCCTGCAGCAGTGAGTAAACTTGAAAGCAGCTGGAGGACCGGTCCAGAGCGCAACGTCACAGAGTTTCCCCTCCGCCGGCGGTCATCGATTCAGCGCGCGATCGCTTCGCATCTGTTCCTCGTGAATGTTTCGGATCCGCGAGATTCTGTTTGTCACCACGTCGTCGTTCAGAGTCAGCTGGACAGGAGGTGAACAGGAGGTCACGGGGACGCATACGGAGACGGTTACTGCGGTTCTGAGGCATTTTTCTCTTTTCAGGGTTCAGCCCAGTGGGAAAGTTCATGAACGATGATTGTTTCTTCGCTTGAGTGCAAAAGTTTATACACCCCCTGGAGAAGACAAATAAATTGAATTCATAGCAGTTTTCCTTAAAAGAAAAGGAGTGGAAGAAGACGACCCGGTGTGCCGTCATAGGAAAGTCATCAACGACAGGGTGGCGCAGTTACGTTTCCACGCCTGAGGTGACCATTCTGCATGTCCTGTAGTGGTTTTATTCCTCGTACAGCACGCTTCAAAGAAAAAAAAAGACAATTGTGCCAACGCTTGCTTTTTAAAAAAATAAAAAATAAATGTATCCATCCATCATTAATTTATACGGTTTATGCTGTATAGGGTCACAGAACAGGGTACGCTCTGGATGTGACGGCGCAAACACACACACACACACACAAACATCACCAACACCTCTCCTCTCCCGCTGTATATTATGACGACCTGCATGTTAAATACTAATAATACTAATAATACTGCATGTCATATTTTTAAGCAATAAGAATAAATAAGACGTTCGACAGGAATTTGTCGGGAAGCGCTTTGCTACCAGCTCCGGAAGGTTAGCGCTCTAACAACGCAAAATATTTAACGCTCACAGAAGCGCTAATCCTCAGGGGAGACGAAAGTATGCGAGGGCAGTGACTAAAACCTCCCGTAATCTGTTTATTTCATCTCGGACGTTTCTAGCAGCTCCTTCGTCTGCGTAATCTTATCCGCAATATATTCGGCGGGATAGAAGAGCGAAAGGCGAAGAATGCAGGAACCGCGAGCACGGGAACGGGTGTCTGCCTCCTGATAATGGCAGAAATGCTTCGGCGCTTGAGGAGCACCAGATACACTTCAAGGGCTGCGATTATCCTCAGGAAATGATTCGGTGTGTATGAAATGTTTTTTAAGAGGAAGTTTTATTTTTATTTTTTTCCCACCCTATGTCCCAGGTGCTTTCTCTCTCTCTCTCGCGCTCTCTCTCTCTCTCTCCCCTTTTACTTGCTTTTCTTTTCCCCTTGCCGTCAGCTTCGGAACCTGTCCAATCTGTCGTCAGGGATATACGAGACCTGCCGTGAACTCTTATAGAGAGACAAAATGCCCTCTTGGTGATGTCATGGTGTCGTGACTGCGGCTCACGGAGTCGGTCCAGGCCTCAGGTCTGCTGAGAGCAGGGGAGGGTGCGCTTACATTGTGTTTGCTTCTGTTAGCTTCTCTCCTCTGTGTTCTGTGACCTTACTTGGGGGTTTTAGGGTATTTTTGGATGAGGAGGAGGAGCAGGAGCGGTGATTTATTAAATTTGTACAGGGATTTTTGAAAGGAAAGGAAACGAGAACCTAAAAGGACGACGGAGTTGGAATAAGGACGTTGCCGAGGCACCTGAATCAACATCACCAACCTGGCTTTTATAAAGCCAGTTCCTTCGTTTGCCAAAGTCGTGTTCAGTGTAGCTGGAGGGTGAAACCCCACCACGTAAACGCGGACAGAAACAGGATATGGAGTAGAATCGGCGCCTATCAAAAGTCCACACAAAGGCACGTCGTTGCTCTTGGATTACAGCATCGGAATACAGAGGAACATCACCGTACCGCCGCACACGCGGCCCTCCGGGAGGTTCACGTGAACGCGGGTTTACGATTCATTAGGAGGAATGTGACATATACTTTCACCTTGACAGCAAGAACCGGCTGTCGCACACGAGTAAAGCAAGCCGAGCGCATTTCGCAATTTTCCGCTACTGCTTAGAGTTTGAATTATTATATGACCTAAATAAATCAATTTAACAGTCATTTGGTTCAAATAACTCGATTGACAAATACAAAAAGTAAAAGCCAGCTGCCTATAGCTAGGCTACAAGTATTTTTACCTTTTTTATTTTTTATTTTTGGCATCATCCATACCTTAAAAAAATTAATTTGCTCCTTAATTTTGAAAAAGGTTTATAATTGTCACGTGATTATGATTTGATTCACGTAGTTGTGTATTAAGGGATCACCAGGGACCGACCGATACGATATTATCACGATACCCAGGTGGCGATTCGATGTACATTTTTAAAATTGTCAAATATCCAGATTCAATATAATTTTTATTTTGTTACAATTTTAAACAAAAACTTGGAAAATAATCCTCTCCTACCACACGGGACACTGTGCTGCCTGTCAGTGTGTGACTAGATTAGAGTGTGCCACCTGTAGGATTATAGAGGAACTGCATCATTCTACCTTCTCAAAAGCAAACACATAATTTTGAAAATAAATATCGATTTTTGAGTCAGTATGGCGATACATGAATCAGCACAAAAAAAGACTCATGATGTGTAACTAAATCGATTTATTTTTCCCATCACTATTAAGTATTAAGGAGGACCGAGTCATTGCCAGGAGCTATAACGATGGAGTGGAATGAGCGTGTGCAGTAACTCGGCGGTAATGTGGCTTTTGCTGAACGTCAGCGAGCCGTGTGTGATCCACAGTTCAGACGAGTTCAGCTTTTCTTCTGGGATGTGACAGCACATGTCTGACGTACAAAAACAAGTCGTGTTAACTGAACTCCTGTTGGTCATGTGGTCGCGACGCATGATGTACTCCAGGAAGTCGCTGTCTTATCTGGCGTAAAGAAGTGATGGTCAGAGATTCCAGAGCTGTTCCCCTTTGCGGCCTCCCGAGAGCAGGAGGTTCTTCGATTTTTGCATTCTTTATCAAGCAATCAATAACTGTCATCAGGAGGATCGTTCCTCACTCCTGCTCACTCTACAGGCTGTTGATGTTTATATATAAGGGCGGCTTTTTAAAGGGATTCGATAGCCGTCGCGTGTAAGCAAAACAACATCCACCAAATGGGTCGTGGTCAAACCATTTCCATATCAGCTCATCTTTATGCGCTGTTTCTTAGATGCACTCGTTCAGGACAATAGTCGCGCCACTTTCGAGGTCCCTCCCGCTTCCTTCCACTCGTCTCTGAATGTTGGATTATGGGTGGAAAGCAGTTTCATTGTAAGAAGTTTCCGGGTCTTTTATATTGGCTGCTTCCACTTCCTCTCTCGAGCGGTTCATAATTCAGGGCAGGTACACGATGACTTGCAGGACTTTCATCAAATTCGGCTCACTTCTTAATGATGCACGATTTTGTATATTCTCACATGTTTCATTTTTTAGGACCTCAATATCTTATCGTTAACGTTAATGTACTGTGAAGTGGATGAAGCTTTATCCTCAATTCACCAGCCATCTGTTTTCTGTGCTGTTTATTACCATCGAACGTGTCCTTGACTGTTAATCCACTCATAATGATTTCCATTCAAAATGATTAATTTAGCCACCTACATATAAATATGTATCGCAAGAGACGCATAGAAGCGTGCACGCACACACACACAAGCAAATAAACTGTCAGAGAATGAAACTTTGACAGTCAGAACTAATCTAAGGGTGGGAGTTGTAGTACTATGGGAGTTGTTGCAATACTTCAGAGTTTTTTGAGTATAAAATCAGTTATCAGAACTTGTATGATTTTTGGAGAGGCGCTTGTCCTAAGTTAAAGGTAAATGGCAAGTGCGTCTCGGGCAAGGCGTGATCGTTTCTTTGTTGAAGTTTGCAATAGGCTGCGGAAAAGGACTGCGTTAGGTTCACCGGATCATACACTGATCAACCATTAACATTAACATCACGGCACAACGATTATCAATTATATACCAGCAAACTGGTGACAGGATCATGGGCAACCAAGATTTTTTCATCCCTGTGAGGACCAAAGGCCAGCCCGTCCGGTCTAAAGGCCGGTGCTTTGGCTGTCCGAAAACAAAGAACTGGTTCTAAATCGGGCATTGGCTCCAAACTAGCTCTGCAATTGAAAGGCACCAGAACCACCCAGTGGACCGCAGCCCGTCCCAGCTGGGCCCAGCAGGGGAAAAAGCCCCCAAGGCCTCCAACCCGTCCTCCAAACTCCCGAGATCCCAATTTGATCAAGCTCGAGTCTAATCTACCCCGCAATCCACAGCATCCAAAGGATTCGTCCCCACAGATCTTATGGAGTCGGACCCTGATGGTCCAGAGCCGCCACAGTGGCACAAGCAGAACCTACACAATACGGGGTATAATGTTTTGCGCTGTAATGGTGCCTGATCTTTGTATCTCAATAACTGTCTGTTAGCTCTCATCACAATCCTACCACTCCTGTATTCACTGTTTTCATCATGAATTCTTGGACAAAGGAGAGATTTAGGCTCCTAACACTAGACCAGCAGTGGGATAGTGGGACAGTCAAGTCTTTGGTCAGCAGGACACCACACAGAGAGAATAAATTCCATAGGAAAAGATACTCTACAAACGAAAGATCACATCAGATGCCAACTGAATCTAAACAATTCTACTAGAAGAATGTGGCAAGGAACTTCCTGCCTTTTTTGTAAACCGAAACCACAGACAAGCATAAAAACGTCTCGTTTCTTATTTTAAAGCTTTTAGATGGCAGAGAAGAATATAACCCGCACATTAAGCATGGACATTTCAGTATTCCTTGCTAAGCGAAACCTTGGACTCACCATATCTTGAAGAGGCGATGAGGTTTGTTGATGTTTGCCAGGAACTGAACAATGAACGATCACCCGGTTGGGCTGAACTTTCCCAAAACTTCTGGAGTGTACTGGAGATCCATGTAATGTACTTCTAGACTGAATTAATCGGGATTCACATTCCTTGAACTGTGGTGGGGCAGATCTTCTGAATTTACCCAAAAAAGGAGAAATTGATGGTTTATAGAACTAGAGCTTAATCACCCTCCATGGAATTAAATAAACAAGTTCAACTGAATTGCATCCTCCAACTGTTTTTGATGACTTTTCCCACTAAGAGACAGAACACAGAATAACGCTTTGACTTTATATCCCTGCAAGACTTTGGTTTGTTTTCTTCATTAATATCTGTACAGCAACATGAAGTATAGTATTCTCAGAATCAATAGCTTTTCAACAAGACCATTCTCTGTCACTCGGGGTTTCATAAAAAGACCCCCCGCCCCCTCTCTCTCTTTTAGGACCACTGTACACCACTCCTCTCCTGAGCCTGGTGCTTGCTTCTCAGGACACTGCACATCCAGAATTATGAGGACATGAAACAGAGTTGACGTCCTGCTTTAACACTCCCCATGAAAACAATATCTAACAAGCTGTCGTGGGAAAGATGTGCATCATTTTGTAATGGGTGAATGGCAGGATAAAGGACCAGCCAGTGTACACACACATGGAGTAGGTACTTGTTGTTGTTTTTTTTTGTTTGTTTTTTTTTACTTGGCACAGACCAGTATGTGGAGAAGAACTGAGATGGACTGAAGGAGAGCTTGAAAGGCTTTAACTCTCCTACAGAGAAAGGCATGTAGTGAACAAGTTTCTGGGAGCGTCACTGATGGCATAACACTCTTGGATCCTCCTGATGGTTCATGCAGAGTTTCTGGGAAGTTCATCAGCAGCTACGTCAATTGAAAAACCAGCTTTGCAATTACCAGTGGTCGAAGGAGAACAAGGTTGTATCCTGGCTCCCACATAGATCATGCACATGCATGTTCATCCATCCATCCACTTTCGAAACTGCTTATTAGAAGGAACTTGGGGCACAAGGTTGGGTAACCCCTGTATGGGGCAGCTACTTTTTGAAGGGAGCAAGCACACACATTCCTACGCTACAGGCAATTTGGACACTCCAGTCAAGCTAGAACGCACCTTTTTCTACTGATCAGACAATGCAAGATGTCCTGTATCTGCCTGAAAAAAAGTGCAATGGATCCAGTAAGGTTTTTTTTCCATAATCCTGGATAGAAATATCAATAATACAGTGGTACCTTGGCAAATGGATATCCCGCCTCACAAATGTCCGCCTTAAGAAGCGAAGTTTTTCTGCACACTAAGCATTTTTGCTAAACGAGCAACCAAACCGAGCCGAACTGAGTGCCAGCTATGTGGTGCGTACGTCCGTGAGCCATTAAAAAAAAACTGGTTTGCATCAGTGGAAAGCCAAGCGATGCGAGTTTGCAGGGTTTTTTTTTGCATTGTGTGCAAGAGTTAGTGAAGACGTAGCACCGCGGGTCTTCAAGGACGGTAGCAAGAAGAAAAGGGAGCCGCTTTCAGTTTGGTTTTTAAAGTAGCCGGTGTCGAGAGGAATCATAAATTTAAGGTTATGTGAGGTTTAATGTCCGTTTATTAAGTGATTTTTATTTATATTCATTTATTTACATGTCTTTTCCAAATGGCTTTTTAATTTTACATGCAAAAATATGATTATAGTATTGCAATTGGTAATGTTAGTAATATTCTTGGGTGGATGGGACGGATTATCTGCATTTACATTATTTCCTATGGGACAATGCGTTTCACAATACGAAATCTCACCTTTTAGAACTTCTCGACGCCTCTGGAATGGATAAAAAATGTGTTACCGCTATATTCGGAATAGCGAAATGATTAACTGCCTCATTCTGTTCTTCTCTTTGTGTTTAATGGCTGCTCTCAAACCAACTGGGTGCGTACTGCCACCTGCTGTAACGGAGGGTGAAAATGCGCAAGTGTACCCGAGTGCAGAGAAAAATTATAATGTGAGCAGTGAGGGAAGAAAGGGGCAATCGTTCTTGAGCGCGGTAGCAAGAAGCAGTGCTTCTCTCCTGCGCACCTCTGTCATGTAAAGTTATTGTTTGAGGCAGATCTGAGAGGACGGACGGGAATGTTGGAGAAACCACACACGTTTAGCAAAAGAACAGTGTGTGTGCGTGTGCGTGTGTGTGTGTGTCAGATAATTAGAATAGAATGTTCTGTTCCGTTAGATATATACTAGTATACTGGTGTGTGTACGTGTGTGAGACAACTGGACTAAAATGTTTGTGGGGTGTACTCATTTTTGTGAAATACATAATCTGGCATATGTGTTTTTGTTGATCTGTCTGGGTTTTGGTGTCTGTTCTGTGTGTGTGTGTGTGTGTGTCTGCCTGTTCCTGCACGTCTGTGTATCAGCGAGCACTTGGTGTATTTGTGCAAGGATTTGTGTATTTGCGCACCTCTTCTCTCATTGAACAAGCTCTCTCTCGCTCACTAACACACACACACACACACACACACACACACACAATATCCTGTATTTAATTTCAATTTCAGTTCGTATCAGTGTCGGATCTTAAACGTGCTGCGTATTAAATGGGTGTAACTTGTCCATGTGCTGCGGTGAGTCACTCTCTACATCTCTCACGTCTCTGATCATATTCATGTTATTCATGTGCGACACAATGCTTAATAATGTCACGGTGTGTGTGTCGTGCCTGACGTCCTCACGTCACCCTCGAGGATCACATCGCTCTTCCTCCAACTGAACCCGAGCATCTCTTGCATTAATCGCGAGACGCTCCTGCCCAATGTCACACGGACGTTAAATAGCTGCGTTTGAACGGGCGGAGCAGCCGGACGGCGTTTTGCTCTTCAGCCGGAAGAGACGTTTTCACTACAGACCTTTTCTAAATATAAACCCCAGATCTTGTGCAGTGATTGCATCATGGTGTAGAGAGAACCCTTGTCCCGCAGTGTTTTGGGGGAAACTCCACCCTTGTGACGAGTCAGTGTTGAATGTCCGTTCCACCGCTCTCTCTCTCTCTCTCTCTCTCTCTCTTTTACTCTGAGATTAACGGAACAGCGCGACATGTCTGAGAGCTTTCTTATAAAGGCGAAAACATCGAACCTCATACACACACTTTTTATACACACGTACTGCTAACGTTGACCTTCACAAGGTTGTTTGTTTCAAATTATTGAGTGTTTTTAAAAACCGATCATCATCTCAGATTTTGTACGTGGACTTCAACTTTAAATAATAATAATATTAAAAGATCATCAGATTATTAATAGATTGAACCTTTTAACTCTTTCCACAAACTCTTTAACCGTCAGCGACGCGTAGGTACTTTAGCGCTACACAAACTAGAGACTGTTGTGTCTGAGAGTCGCAGGTCTCGGACATTTCGGAAGCGTTTGGCACCAGCACGGCCTCTGATGTGTGTGATGTGTTTGTAGATTACCTAAAGACCTGACATGCGCTTCCCTGTGTTGTTCTTTCCTAATCTGTCTTGTTCCACCTCTTTTTTTTTTTTCTTGCTGTACATGACCCCCACATCTCGTGTGTGTGTGTGTGTATATGTGTGTGTGTGTGTGTGTGTGTATGTGTGTGTGTGTATGTGTGTGTGTGTGTGTGTGTGTATGTGTGTGTGTGTGTGTTCAAGTGAAGTTTTATCTGCTCTGCCATATCCATGGCTCCACTTGGCTATTTGCTCTCAACTCATGCCAACCAGATGGATTTAAGAGAACAAGCTCTTCTCTTTTTGGCCATATAAGGACTCAAGACCGACAGATTTGAGTTTTAGAGCTGCACGTGCAGGCTAACCCAGTCCTGAATCCTCCCTCCGTCTTTCTTTACAGCTTTGTGTGTGTGTGTGTGTTCAGATTAACTGTCGCTGCCTTGACGGTGACCCCCGAGAGCGTATCGGGTCACGGTCCGCCACCGTCGTGTCCCTCAGACACCCGCTCAGTCTGACATTTCTAAGTATTCGTGACGGTGTTGCTGAATTCCTGTTGTCGTTTTGTCTGTTTGTGTGCAGGGCAGGTAACAGGGTGTGATATTATTATGTTGTACAGGCAGGTTTTTCCAGAGTTACAGAATGAGATTGTGTTATTCGGCGCCTCTGCAGGTCCAGTCTCTTAAGGCATTTTTGTTTTGAGCGGATTACTCACAGCTCAGTTTTCTTGTTCCTACCTTCTTCTTTGCTGCGGCCTCTCGTTTATGTCGCTCCATGCTGTGTGGGAATAATTCGGGCATTCCTCTACATCTGTGGCAGTTTATACAGTGCAGAACCCCTACCGGGGAGCCAGCGCCCCCTTCAGCCGATGAGTCACAGGAGACCATGCTCCATGGGAACAACCACAGAGGAGGAGGAGGAGGAGAAACGGTTTGCGTGAGGAATAGTAGACGCTGAGCGGGACACTTGGCGGGACTCGGATGGTTTTATTTTTCCCACGCTACGTCTGACTTCATGACCCGTCTGTCTTAGTGATGTAGGAAAGCAACATTCAGTGCAGTGCAGTTATTATAGGATTCACTTTATCCCGTCTTGGGTTTTATCCATTTCATTGGATTGTTTGATCTGAAAGATCCAGAAGACGTTTTAACGCGGACGCTCTTACTATTTCAATTCTCCCATTGTTTCTAACCGGACTTGGGACCTGCATTTACATGCCATGGCTGGGTCGTATGAGGTGTCTTTTGAAGACCAGGCAGTGGTGGGACTCGAACCCTCACCCTCCTGCCCTAATTCACATGAACTCTTACCTTGAAGATAATCTACACTATTCGTCGAACCCGGACAGCACAGACCATTTCAAAACTCAAAAACCGGAATGTTCGGACTTGCAGTCTCCGCAAAAGGGGGAACTTTATTACGGGGGAAACACCGGGGGATCAGTCGATACGATATTTTTCACGATATCCATAAGTATTCTGATTAAATATGATACTTGTTTTTTTTTTGTTTTTAAACAAACGTAGCAAATAATTAACTTTTACTGCACAGGATGCTGTACTGCCTGCCAATGTGTGCACCACCTATAGGACTATAAAGGAACTGCAACATTTTACCAGCTCAAATGAAAACGTATAGAAACCACACCATAGAGTCACAATACATAACTGAATCCATCACCCATCATTTCAGTTCACAGTTTAAAGTCATCAGATTCATAACTTCCTAGGAAGCCGGAGCGCTCGTGCTCCAAAAAAAGAGGGGATTATGATCTTGTTTGAGCCATACTGTACACACACCTGTTTGGTAATGTTTTCCGTTATTTAAAGAAATACATTTTTCAATAGGTTTTGAGATTCCAAACTTGATCCAAGAAGTTACCTAGATGTTAATTAGATTTTTGTACTTAATTGTTTCAAAATGTAAAAGGAAAAAAAAAAAAATCACTTTTTTATTATAGTTTTTTTTTTTATGTTTAAAAATGTATTAATTTATTTTTACCTATAGTATATAAATAATTGTTCCGATGTTTTCCCCTACTGAAGCACTACCCCACTATTCCGCGTGACCGGTCTAAGAGTTGTGAGAACTGTAATTTGATATCTACGGCACATTTCCTTCCCCTATGACGAGCAGACGCTGGAGTGTGTAATAACGGTGCCCTAAAGCTACACTTTAAACCTCAAGCGCTCTATTCCCATTTTCTGCTCAAACCCATTCTTGTTGCTTTTTTTTTTTTTTTTTTCTTTTTTTTGGTCCTCCGACATTCACCTTTAAATATGACGGGGTATCACCAAACCTGAACGTGTCTTGCAGCAAGTGTTCGGGTTGCGTGAGCACGAATCGGTCAGAAACACGAGAAAGGAACAGAAAAGAAGCGAATTGTTGCTGTTTATCTTAATCCTGTTTAGTGGCTTTAACAGGAATCTCGCTTACAGAAAAAAAGGAAACCGATCCTGAGCGCATGCCGTCCCTCCGCGTGATTGATATCGCCGTTTAAACGTTCTGTTCTGTAACGCGAGCTCCGCCGAGCCGAACGTGTAAAGGAGCCGATTTTGCCGCTCGAGATCTTGTTGAAGGTGAATGTCGAGTCGGGTTTGTGGAATAAAAGGGCGAGGCAGGACGGTTTGTTTCCATGGCAACGATGGCTAAAGCTACATCGAGTTGGATTTCGAAGTGGGGTTGAAAAAAAAAAAATCTTTATTAAAGAACAATCTCGCATTTTAGATTTCGTTTTTTTTTTTTTTTTTTTTGTTCCAACATAATTCATTATAAATAAGTTTATGTATAAACCTTTTTTTTCCCTCTTGTTGGAGTTTTGAAGCCTGCATCAACATTTACAAATGTTTGTTTTAATTCAGTCAATATGCATGAGGCATATATTTAATAATATAAGGGTGAGTCAAAAATTGTACGCACTCCAGTTATATTAAGTTTCAAGTTTAAGACTTTCCCCCAGTTCGGTCCCCCGAAAGCAGTCCTGCAAGGACGAAGAATCGAAGACGGCGGCGCGTTCGTGGCTCGCAGCACAGCCCGAAACATTTTTATTGAGGCGCGACTTCTCGATTCTGTGTGCGCTCCACACACGGCTTCTGATTGGCTGTTCCTTCTCCAGCAGCTGGCACTATCTGCAGTTATTGTTAAAATGCTGTATTTTGCGTCCTCAAATGCTGTTATTTATTTATTTATTTATTTATTTATTTATTTATTAGAAAGAGACAAGTCAGCATAAGTGAGTTCATTCAAAAAAGAAATCCCCCATGCAGTCCACAACAAGCAGCCGCTATAACAGATGCCATCCAATATAATAAGAGTACAACAATTGTTTCGCTTTTCTTTTTATTTATTTATTTATATATATATTTTTTTACTGTTTTACTGTTCAAAAACAAACTTTGACTTTAATTTAAGGTTTAAAATGTCAAATTAAATATCATTAAACTCTATATGTGGCTTTTGCATTTTTTAAAGTTGAGTTTTCTACATATCTAATACCCTGATTTATGGTTTTATATAGTTATAAGCAAAACATCAAATTAAAGAAGCGTTTAGTTTTTATCCGATTAATCGCCCAACTAATCGATTATCAAAATAATCGTTAGTTGCAGCCCTAAAGAGGACCGTGACATGCCGATCATAAAGAATGATATGAAATGAATTAATAAAGTCCATCAAGTTTATTAATCATCATTCAGAGAATAAACCACTGAAATCCATTCTGCGTTTCGACAAGAAGAAGAAAAAAAAGATTTGTAAAAGCCTGGTCGGAGGCGGATGAACCATATTTCGGAAAAATTCCTGCGGCGTATAAACGTAGTTTGCGTGTGTTTAGCCTCCCTGCAGCGAGCTCTATAACCCTCCCGGTGTGACGTCCTCGTTTGACGCACATCTGCCAGTGAGCAGAAAGCCGCAGCAGAATTCCTGAACACTTCACACACACACGTCTCTTTAGTGTCCTCGCATCACCGTTCACACTGTCAGACTCGGAGGTCGACTGTGTGTGTGTTTGGATGACTAAGGAGGCATGGCGTGACTCTTAAGGATGTTTATTCTGGAGAGTGTCTGGTAAAAATCATTGAATGAAATCCCTGCCGGTCTCATTTTTTTTTTGTCCAGCTGGGTTTTTTTTTTTTTAATTCTGATAATTATAACTTTAGTTCCAAATTTGTAATTCTTTTACCTTTTAAAATTTTAATTTTTTTTAGTTTTCTGGGAAGTTGCCGGTCATTTCGGGTACAGTGCATGTACATGTTTGATGGGCGAAGTTCAAAAAGTCATACAGTGTAATAAATACTCAAGTCGAGCCGTTTGTCCTTTTCTGTTTCAGCTCAGGATGGAGAGATCAGCGGTGATGGAGAGCAGTTTGTCACTTCGTTCGCTCGTCTGAGAGAATGCATCCTTCCACAGTAAGTTTAGGTTTAGTTTCTGATGATACACTGATTAACCAGCGTTCCACGAGAATATTCACTCAGTGTTGATATGTGGCTCTGATATTCAGTATAACCGCACTGAACATCAGATGTCGCTTATTACACAATGGTTCCTTATACAAAATTGAAACAGACCTGATATTTAAAGAAAAATCTGTTGTTTTTCCTTCACTAGTGTAAATAAATCCGTGTTGAGCCTCGCTCGTGTTACCCGGACAGCTGGATTAGGCGGATTTGACCTATTAAAGGATCTGACGAGCTGCTGCACAACGGTGTTATTAATGAAACTCGACGTCGGACACAGGTTAGCGGAATGGTACAAAAAGTGAATTATAGTAAATGTAGAAGAGATGCAGCAAGTCCCCTACATACGAACATTCGAGTTACGAACTTTCGAAGATATGAACACGTCTTCGGTGCGTGTTTAATTGTGGAGGGTAGCTCACATCTCTGGCGTACATCGTCCTGTGCACGCAGCCTGCAGACCAGGATGTCCGGAAGCGAGCGTAAAAGCGGCGGCGACGATGGAGACAAAAGTGAAAATAATTGAGAGAATGGAGCGAGGTGAAAAGAGGACTGGCTTTTCTTGTCCATTTTAAAATGAATCGTTTAACCATTGGCACGATTCTAAAGAACAGGAATGAGGTCATGGGACATGTTAGTTTTATACCGTGTGAAGCCGATTGTGTTCGTATCCCAGTCCCGAGACAATGTTTGTTGGACAAATTGGACTCCTGAACGAGCTCTCAGGACGGAACTTGTTGGTATGTAGAGGACTTACTGTATCAGTAGGGATGAACTGTTGAGATGAGGTAAGAACTCATAGGAACGTCTGGATATTTTGATATTAAAATTAAGATGTTAATGTTGCGTTTCAGACTCTCCAGACTTACAGTAGGGAGGCCACTGTGGAAAACCCCATCTGGGAGCATGTGGGATGGATGGGAAAGGGGCGGGGCTTCACTGTTAATATTAAATAGTTCAGAGAGTTCAGGTCGCAGGTCATCGCGGATTCACATGTCGATCGGCTTGTGGCGTGAATTAAAGCGCTGACGCAGCCTACACTCGCGGAGTCATTTTGAGTAAGAAACGTACTCTAATATTCACCCGCATTATGTCCGGGTGAAATCCTACAAGGACAGTAAGTGTGTGTGTGTGTGTGTGTGTGTGTGTGTGTGAGCGAGAGGGGAAGGAAATTTCGTGCGAGTTTAATGCTTGCTTTCTGAGTCTTTTGTGAACTCACTTCCTGCGTACACTAAACCCGGAGCCACTGTTCCCTTTGCTAACTCAGAGTCACACACACACACACACACACACACACACACAAACAAACAAAATCTTGTCAGTACTTACGTCTGTCTTGCGGGCCGTAGGTGTGAGATGTGATGATGATTATCAGAGTTGTTCTGCAGGATGGACGAGTCGTATTTGGCTTGACTGACCCGACTACAAAGTGACGCCCTTCGCATAAATCCGTTCGCACTATTGCCCGGAGATTATACGTTCGAATCCCGACGATGCCGCAGATGTCCTCAGCCTGCGAGAAACTTCATCTCTCTCTTTCTCTCTCTCTCTGTTGATCAGAGCAACGCTAGACAATCTGCATGCGTGTGTGTGCGCGCGCGCGTGTGTGTGAGAGAGCTAGGCCTTGGTGATGGGAACGGATAAGGCTTCCTCTGAGCGAGTTCTGCAGCACGAGAGCAGTTTAAAATGATGCAGTTGATTGGCCTCGTGTGTATCAGAGGAATCACATGGTAGTCTTTAAGCACGCTGATCGGTAGCGCTCATGCGATTGGACGAGAGTCAGCTGGTGGGTGGGAATCGGCCAGCGATAATCGAGCAGGAACACTGGAAAGTTAAAAAGAAAAAACACCCCAAGTGAAATAGATGTTCATAATCATGCGTCAAGTGATCAAGTCGATGCCGGCGTTCTGCCTCTTGTTAGACTTTATTTAAGGGACTTAACTGTTATTTGAACATTGCAATGGATTCACAGTTGAACTCAAAGTTTAGGTTGGATTGGGGTTTTTCCAGACATGAATCTGATCGATGCTGGTCTCACGGAACAGCCAATACTTGCTGCGATAGAAAGGCACCAGAGCACCACAGCCCCCTGGACACCCCCCAATGCCTTTTGTTGCTGAATATATTTTTGAACTCTTTAGTGTCAATAAACCGTAATAATGTGGCTGGTTTTGAGCATCTCGGGTGGGCAGGTAATGAACCTTTAGGTCCGTTTGAGTAAAATAAAGAAATGAGCTACAGTCCGAGTTCTGGTCCTGATATTCCTTGACCCGAGCGGGTTTTCAGTGCGACCTTGGGGTGGATTTTGTTGTTGTGATCCACACCAGAGCAGACGAGTATAAGGGAGTTCTCAAGTGGAACCGAATTCAATCGATTTTGTAGCACAATGCCGGTGTTTAAATGCAACGCCATAAAGACAGTAAAATGACCTGTTTCACATATGATGGTCAAAATTCTCAGTTAATCCACGGGTCACGTGTGAGAGCCAAACCCATGGGAAGGCATCGGTACGGATCACGGATCGACTCCGGCGTGTCGCACCACCGCCACGGTGTGTGTCCGACGTTATAAAAAGCTTTGCACTGTAAGGATTTATACCAAAAACAGACCAGCGCTAAGGGCTATGTTGAGTTAGAACGCGTGTTCTGAATGTAGGTCCTCGGTTTCATCAAATTTAACATCATTCGGCAATTGAGAAAATTCTCTCTCTCGTGCTCTCTCCGTTCTCGGTTGTTTCCCCCACCCCCCCCTCCTCAGTGTAATTCTGTTGATGATAATCTTACATTCCTGCCCAAGTGGGTCATGTGTCTGCGTGGCGATGAGATCATCTGTAGAACCTTACCTCATTTAAAACAAAATACACACGCACACACACACATGCACATTCATGCCTCAAAATACACCGCACCTCTCAGCAATTCCAGGTTTGTCATTATTACTGAGCGCCTATTCAAAGAAAGAACAGTCTGTATGTACAGGAGGAAGGACACGCTCACATGCCTTATCAGTCGCTCAGAAGCAGTCCGAGAGCCCGACCCGTGACTCCGACAGTGCCGACAAATAACATGTTAAGCTTTTTCATAGTTTTATATCTGTTAGTAGTGATTCAGCCATAGACAAGCCGTAAAAAATGATTGTTCAGAGCAATTTACTGAAGCCGGTTTTATAGCGCGGGGTTTTCCGCCGTCCCACGGAGCTGTGAGTTTTAGCTTCAGCCTGTCGGTTCAGTCTTTGATGTTTCAATCGCACTTTGTGTGATTTCTCTCAAGCGGCTAGATTTCTAACAGGCTTTGAAATACTACATCATTTCTTATAAACTATATATAATAAACAACGAACAACACAAAGTTACAGAGCATTTAATTGTTTAAAAGTCATTTGTTATATAAAGTGATCACGTTAGTGTCAGTCTTCTGCTTCACACTCCAGTCCAGTAGGTGGCGGTATGGCACAAACTGCCCTTAATCCCAAAAGAAGCAGAAGCGATACTCTCATAAAATGCGAGGCTATGCGGACGACGCAAGCGGTTAGTTTGTATTTTCCACAAAAGCTGTGATGTATATTTTAAGTAATTTGTCAATTTTAGACCATTTTAAATATTTTCACGTTTACGTAAATGATTCAAAGTGTGCTTAGATTCTGAATAGAAAATGGGCAAATCACCCAACGTGACCACCCGATACAATATTATCATGATACACAGACACCAATTCAATTAGTATCATGTTTTCATACATTTCCAGGTTTTAGAGTTTAGAGCACACCCCCTGTAGGATTATAGAGGAACTGTAACGTATTACCACATCAAATGCAAACGTATTAATTTAAAACAACAATTTCAGGGTCAGTGTAGAGATACATGAAGTTACACAAAATAAGGGTGATGTAACAATCTTTTTTTTTTTTTTCCTCTTCTCCCCGATCTTGACTTGGCAGACACTTTTATGTAAGATGGAATGCGGTTCAGTCATACAGCTTTGCAGTTCATTCTTACAAGCATTGTTTAAAGGCAACAGTGATCCCATGGTAGCACAGAGATTTGAACTTGGAGCATTTCGATCGCTCAAACCTTTAACTTAATCAATCAAAACCTGAAACATGATCTAAACATGACCCATACTGCTGAGAAACCCTACAGGTACTGTAACTATAATCAGCTGAAAAGGAGTGTAGTTTTTTTTTTTTTTTTTTTTTTTTTTAAAGATTGATTTGTGTTGATTGCTTTCTCCCGGCTGTCCATTTGAAGATTTGATTATCTGATTTTGTGTAGGTCGTTTCCCATTCAGAATTGTTTTTCTTTTAAAATTATTTAGGTAAACTAATAGACCATTAAATTGGTCTATAATTGACGAACTGCTTTAAGTTTCTTGCAGCTTTATGTAGGAAACAAACTGCTCACATTGTTTGCAAAGTACTAGGAAGATAGTTGGTTCTTTTTATTTTTATTAAACTGCTTCTTCATGCTTCTTAAACTCCTGCAACACTTGTTTGAGACATGACGATAAAACCAGTCAAAAACCGACATTGCACAGTATTTCTGTTTTCATTATATACAGTGGAACCTTGGATTACGAGCATAATTTGTAAGTGGGCTCGTTTATCACAACACTCGTAAACCAAATCGGATTTTCCCATAAGAAATAATGAAAACTAATGATTTGTTCCACAGCGCAAAAAAATACATACATAAAAGTAATTAATACAATATATAAAGTAAAAATAAAACAAATTAACCTGCACTTTACCTTTAAAAACAGATAAGTGTTTCCGTTTGTGCACGGTGTTTCCATTTCACACACAAATACACAGCAGGAGCTGTGTATTTGTGTGTGAAATTAGCCCCTCCCATCACCTCATCTTACACAGTAAAACTCCTTCTCCCTCCCCCCACCTCACTTTATAAGTTTCACAACAAACACACACACAATGGAAAAACTGTTTTAACGTGGGGGGGGATCTCTCTCTAATGACACTTGCGTGAGCGCATACTAATGGAATCATTGCTGTAAAGTAAAAAAAAAAAAAATTCAAATGAACCAGCACTTTACCTTTGAAAAGAGTAGTGTGTCTGTGTGTGAAGACGGGGAGGGGGGTGTAAAGGCAAGAGTGTGTGTGTGTGTGTGTGTGTGTCTGTGTCAAATTACACGCGCGCACACACACAGGAGACACGCTGAAACAGAGAGGGAGATGTTGATTATACCAGTAAGAGACGAGCACTAAGACCCAGCATGGGAGTCGATTACCCACAATTCCGCAGCGCAGGAGAAAGAAAAATAATTGGCTCAGTTGTGGTCACGTGACGCTTGGTGTCAAAACAAGAAGCACATGCGTGATGCATGATATTCGGTACTCGTAAACCAATACTTTCTCGTTTTTCAAGTCAAAATTTATTAAAAATCTTTGCTCGTCTTGCGGGACACTTGCAAACAGTGTTACTCGCAATCCAAGGTTCCACAGTACTTCATTTTTTTGAATTACTGGAGACCAATCAGACAGTAAACATAAGATCTAATGAAATCAAATTAAATATCAATACTTAAAAATCCGATTCACAGCTCTCTTGGCCTATGCATTTCTGTTATAATTAAGCAATGACTTGGTCTTATAATTATTTCGATGTTGCTGCCCCGTTTAGCAACATAGAGTTGTTATTGCAACTAATGCTCTTTCTAACAAACCAAACGCTAATAGAGGCCCACTGAGGCAGGAATGATTCTGCCCCATGCCTGATTAAGGAGTAGGAACCCAATTTAAAATAATCCACTGCCAATAATCAAGTGCTAATGGTTCAAATGAAATCTAGTACATTTTTACAAGCAAAACCTAACCAGCATTTAATTACAATCCCAGTATCAGCATTTAATTGGTCGAAGACCTCGGTGCCCTCCGAAGTATCGGTACTGGAATCGTCCCCTGCAAATCGTTGCGGTTGACCACCAATTTGAACCGAAGCACTTTTGATGTGCACGGGTGGTTTTGTCTTTTTTTGGAAAAATAGGGAAAAACTGCAACTTAAGCATCAATAGCTTTCTGCCAGAACTCTGCGGATTTAAGAGAAGGTCTCGATCCTGCCCTTTCTCTCTCGCTCTCTCTCTCTCTCTCTCTCTCTCCTCTCATGGTGTGTACGGTAGGTTGTGATCAGCCACGTCCTGCATGCATGTTGTGTTTCCTTGAAACCAGGCCGAAGTTCAGTTGGAGTAGAACTGATGTCAAGTGCAGAATAAAGTGTGTCTGTGTGTTTGTTCCTCTGTTCTGGATGGACAGAATGTTCAGAAGATCAGATCCAGGATGAGTGTGGTAACACCACAATGATATGGTTTCCGATTGGAACTTGAGAGAGTGGAGTCGAGAGAGAAGCAGAAATGAAGCAGGGAAGAACATGTTTCATTTTCTCCATCACTGATGCATTACTGCAACTTCACCGATGTCTAAAGTGCATTAGTTTGTACTTAAAAATGACAAAAAAAAGGATGGTTTTTAAATTTCTTAAAAAGTAAAGGGTAAATTTCTGGATCAATTAAAATTTTCCTAACGAATGATCTACACCAGAGGGCCTTTGTTGAGAGAGAGAGAGAAAAAAAAAAAAAAAGGGCATTAAATCAAGATGCATCAAGAATCATTTTCTGATCATATCATTGTACTCTGAAACTGAAATCACTTCCGTTGGTACTGGTCTAAAGCATCCTGCCCCTAATAAGTCCTCATGGTTGCAGGGTGGTTTAGTTAAATTGGCAAAAATTTTCTGTAATTTAGATACGTTTGCATTTGAGGTGGTTAAAATGTTGCACTTCCTTCATAATCCTGCTCTAAACTATTGGCACCATTTGTTTAGAATTGTTGCTTATAAATAGAACAAAATACTAAAAAGTTTCATTTTGAATCAAGAGATTTATAAAAATTGTGATATTTACAGAATCGCAATATGAATTGAATCAGTATCTAAGTATCGTGATGATATCGTATCGGGTGTTCCCTGGTGATTCCCATCTTTAGCTGCTAGATTGTTCCAGACGTTCTGGAGAACTCTCGGTATCCTCAAGCTTGTTCTCAGTGTGCCGTCTCATATCGCCCTTCCTTTGTACATTTCGTTTCCCCAGATTCTGGATGTTGGCTTTTTAAATCCAAGGCTACATTGCTTTTTAATCAAAACATGTTTTGAGCATATTTTAGAAATATTGTTTTGGTAGTGCCCTTGGGTATGAATTCTCAAGTAAAGCGACTTCAATAGCGGACCGTCCTTCTCAAATCTTTTGCCATCTTTCTCATGAAATGTATTTAAATGTATTAAAACGTCATTAATATAATTAGACTGTATTACCGGCAAATCTTTTGTAGACTAATCATCTTATTCACCTGATAACGCTCTGAAAAGCTACTGTAAGTGTCTCCTGTCTCCTCATTCTGTATCCTGACTCGTCAGAAGGTGATGTGTTGATATATTTTCTATGACGGCATTCCCTTGTATGGCAAACACTTCATTAAGCACTTATGAGTGAAAGTAATCGAGGATCATTAAAATGCTTGGGGAAGTTGCATCATAAGAGTAACCAGAGCTGTGTTTAATAGTGAAAGTGAGAGCATTTCCATGCAAACACACACACACACACACACAATGTGATGAGGACTCGCAGGATTGGGACTAAACAGCTGCGTGTCCATAAGAAAAGCACTCGTTAGTGAGACTCAACCAGAAAAAAGTCTTCAGTTTATTAGGGAGACTTTGGAGCGATGGGAAAAGGTCATGTGACCTGACGAGTCCAGACTGAGCCTATTCCAGAGTGATGGGCGTGGTCAGGGTGAGAAGGGAAGCGCATGAAGCGACGCTCCCATCATGCATAGCGTCCACTGTACGAGCCTCTGGAGACAGTGTCATGATCTGGGGTCGAGACTCAGCAACGTTATGTGGCGATAAAATGAAGTCACATGACCACCTGAATGCACTGAATCACCAGCGCATCACATCTATGGAGGGTTTCTTCTCTGATAGCACGGACATACTCCAGGACTCGGAGTGTGAGAGAGAGAGCGGCTCTGGGAGCACCAGGAATCATTTTCACACGTGAAGGGACACCACAGAGTGTCTAATCAAATCTAAATGAAATAATATTGTGTGCAAGGTTTTTTTTTTGTTTGTTTGTTTTTGTTTTTGCTTTTCTAAACCTCAGTAATGAGGCATTGAGGTCAGTAAGTGTAACTTGTCTTTATGTTCTCGTCACGGTGCTCTTTAATCTTTAGTGTTTCATTTCTTTACTGCTCAGCCATAAAAACTGCTAAATTAATATTCACCAGTAAAACAACTTAAAAGCGACCTACAGTAACCCTGAGTCGGTTTTGGTTTCAGCAAACTAAAGAATTTCTAAAACATATTGAGAACATTGTTTTGTCCTAATGTCCAATCATAAAATAAATAAATCCAGTGACTCATTTCACGAGTGGTGACAAAAAATGCCATTATTGACTGCTTCATGCAACAAAGTTTTTATAGACTTTAGTTGTTTTTCTTCTTTATAATTGTGACCCGGTGCTGAATTTTTCCTCTTTGCGCGCGTCAGTGACCGAGCAGCAGAAGGAATGAGGATTTGTGTAATGCAATATTACATGCTCGTGCACGAGTGCCTAGCAGAGCGCTAGTTGATGTGATGGGAAAGTGTGTGTGTGTGTGTGTGTGTGTGTGTGTGTGTGTGTGTGTGTGTGTGTGTGTATAAAGAGCTGGGCTTCTTGTTCGTTTTTTTTTTTTTTTTCTCTATTCTTCTTCTTCATCTTTTTTCTACAAAAACCAGCGCATCCTGAGCCAGAAGAGTGACGGCGCTACTAGCGAGCGTTCCACCTAGCTCACGGTTACTATAACGACAAGAAACATAAATAATATTCCAGCGAGCTTCTCCACCTCACTTAACAAGACTAACTAGTAATTATGTTTGTGAAAGGTTAGAAACGAAAGCTGGATGGAGGTGGAGACAGTGTGTTGAGTGTGTGGTACAGTGTGTGTGTGTGTGTTAGAGCGAGAACATTGGGGTATGTAACCGCTCTTTGTGAAGGAGCGGCCATGTGTGCAAATTGTCCATTTCGTCTTTCATTCCTGCCTAATGAAGAGCTTAAATACAAGCAGCGCTCTGATTTCCTTGGCGCTCACTACACTGCTACTTGTGTGTGTGTGTGTGTTTTGTGTAAATGTTTTGAGATTCTGGTGTGTGTGTGTGTGTGTGTGTGTGTGTGTGGCATGCCCTACTTTAGCGGGGCTGCGTTGCACCGTGTGAGGCCTGTACCTGCTTCCTGTGGAATTTCAGTTATGCTTTCTTGGAGGTTTCCACAGTTTCCTCTCTCATAACTTGACGAGTGTTTGTTTGTGTGTGTGTGTGTGTGTGTGTGTGTGTGTGTGTATACGTGTGTGTATGTGCGCGCGCGTATGTGTGTGTTGGGGCTTTTACCATATTTATAGCCTAGGATAATGCACAGACTGAAAAAATATCTGAAGACCACACAGAAGGCGATTCTCTAAAGTGTGTGTGTGTGTGTGTGTGTGTGTGTGTGTGTGTGTGGGGGGCATTAATGTTCAAGATTGTGCGGACAACTCTTCAAGATTCTGGTTAACACCATATTTTAAGAACAGTGATTAATTAAAAACAGTAGATTGAGACGATGTGATTACACTTCAGCGTTAATTCAGACAGAATCAAGGTCACTGCAAGGTCAAATGTCTTAAATAGTTTGTCCTATATTTCTAATCGCTTCATTAATCTTCATCCATCAAGGCTACTTCTGACAGACAGAAAAATGAGTAACAAGACGGACTAGACTTCTTCCAAGTTCACGTTTTCTTTAAATCACTGCTACAAAGTAATTCCTCCTCTGCATTTTTGGCATGATTGGTTCTCATCATCACTGGATCTCTCTTTGATGTACCCGCACCGCTCTCTTAAAGTGATAGGAACGATCAAACCAAAGCAGAGTCCAAAGTTTAAAAGTTGCTGCTTCTTACGCTAGGAATAAACTGATAAACATTCTGAAACGTATCTTTCATAGAGAGCCGGATTAATACAAAGTGTGTTTTTTCTGTCTGGTCCGACTGGAATCGAGAGAGAGAGAGAGAGAGAGAGAGAGAGAGAGAGAGTCCAGTGCTTTATTAAAACCTTGAAGGATGGTGATGATGTATTGTTAACTGTTATTTTTATTTTTTTTTTACACAATCATGAATGACGGCGATTACTGTTGCATCATATGCGGTTTGGCAGCTCGCGTAAAGATTCTGAGCGATTGGAAAAAGGTGATGAGGTCACACAATTACGTTCAATCCCTTAATTCACATGATGCGTCACATGTCTGCTGGCGCACCGTGAGACTTCTTACTGTTATCTCAGAGCCGAGTCACAGCAGTGTACCTTCCCACGCTGGTTTTTTTTTTTTTTCCCTTTGATAAGATTGTTAGCTCTAACTGAACATAGTCTTGTGTTGCAAAAACGGATCCCCGTCCGTTATATAATCTGTTTTATTTACAGTAAACTCATGTATCAAGCATTCACCGTGTCATGCAGAATGATTGGCCCTATTTATATGATCAATTAATAAAATAAACCTTACAATAATGTCCACTCTAGTGTCTGTATAAATGATATTTCACAGTCACAAAATTCCTGTATGTAACATAGAGGAAAGCTTCAACACAAAAGAAACACAAGTTTGTCGACTTGCACAGATGAGATATTGGAGATAAAATACCTAAGCAGTCAAAAATAACTTCAAGCAAAAGCCCGGTAGATAATAAGATGGTTTGTACAGTGGAACCTTGGATTACGAGCATAATTCGTTCCGGAAGTGGGCTCGTATTCCAAAATACTCGTAAACCAAATTTAATTTTGCCATAAGAAATAATGAAAACTCAATTTATTCGTTCTACAGCCCAAAACAATAAATACATAAAAATAATGAATACAACATATAAAGTAAAAATAAACCAAATTAAACTGCACTTAACTGTCTGGATTTATTTTTCCTTTTTTTTTTTTTTATGTTAAGTGTTTCCTTTTGTGCCCGCAGACGCAGTGCATTAGTGTGTGCGCGCGTGTGGAATTAGCCCCTCGCCTCGTCTTAAACAGTAAAACTCCTTCTCCCTCCCACACCTCGCTTTTTAAGTTTCACAACTAACATACACAATGCAAACACTGTTTTAACGGGAAAAAAAAGAAGAAATCTCTCTGCCTCTTACTGTCTTACGGTAGTCTAAACGTAATAAACCTCTTCAGGATGTGTAGTTGAAGAAAAATAATCAGATTTGTGGTGATTAACTGTTTAAATTATGGCTGTATAGGTAAACAATGAAGCTAAATGAGAAGTAAAGCTGATAGTCATTCAAATAAATCATCCTGATTAAGGATTAAATGTGGATAAACTGAAATTATTGCGAGGCACCGAATCGATTGAAGTGTCGTGTCAGGAACTGTACTGCATTGTATTAGTTGAGAGACTTCATCATGAATGAAGAGCAGATTAGATTTACACCTAGCGCTTCGTCCTTGCTGTCATCATCTTTCAAGGACACAGGAGAGACGAGGATGGATGCTGGGAAAGCGAGCGAGGCGGGGGGGGGGAGGGTGAAGAAATGGTCCTGAATGTAATCCATAAGCTCGATATCGACTCCATTCATTCGTCCACAGACCCGATCGTGGCTTCATTAAGACCCTGGGACGCTCGCCATCTTCTGTTTCACTGCCCAGAATAAAATATCTACAGATCAAAATACTTGTGTATTTCTGGCTGTCGAACTGTAGAACCAAAAGCGTACCCATGCAGTGCTTAAACAGTGTTATTTCCAGCGTTCTATGTATAGCGGTGCGTTTCCGAGGCCACGTGTGGTTTCAGCGATATTCTGATTCTGCCTCGGAGTTGAGACGGTGCTAAACGAGAGGCCGAGTCTTACCCGCCGCTCGCTCGCTCCAGGGGCGGCCGTGAAGGGGGAGGCCGGCGTCATTGAGATGTGCTGATGTCAGTGAAAATGCGAGCAGGAAATCGATGCTGTTTTATTGCAGGCTTTGAGCAGTGCTGGCTCCGGGCCTCTGTGCGCACTCCGCCTTTTTCCTTCAGTCCCCTGTGATTCAAAAAAGCTGAAGTAATGGAGCCTGACATTAGAGATCATCTATTTCTAAGATTGATCTCTGGTATGATGATGGGTTGGTTTTGAAATGTTTAAAAAAAAAAAAAAAAAAAAGAAGAAAAAAAAAAGGAAATTCATTTAAATCTAAGGAATGTTAACATCTTTTGATTAGCAGTTACATTTTTTTAAGCACCGTTGAGATCTAGTAAATACACTGGTTAGGGAACTCGTAAAGTAGTGTACAGGTGTTAGCTTTAAAAGGTTGTAAATGTGAAGTACCACCGTACTCCTAAAGAAGGAGGGGCGGTCACTTCAGTTACAGATCATGGTTCCTTTGTGTGGTTACTCGTTTATCAGGAGGTCCCTGGTGTTTCCCACTGATGGATCAAACAGAACTGGGCTCCAAAGAATAAGTACTGCTACTAGTAATGATGATATTAATAATACTTAAAATAATAATAATTGAGGATTTTCTCGATAATTTTTTCAGTACATTCAGTCATGAAACATCTTACAAACTTTCTTTCATTGATTCACCATAAATAACTTCAAAAAGCTTTATCCTTTATGAAGGCTGTGCTGGATCCAGGATCTGTCCTGAGAACACTGGGTGGGAGCCAGAACTACACCCAGAAATACACACACACACACATTCCCACCCTATGAGCAATTTAGCATGGCCAACCAACACTGGCATGTTTCTGGCAGGAGGGAAGAAACTCCGAGAAAACCTGTGCAGATATTACAAGAACGTGAAACATCATACATGGAGAACATGCAAAAGAGATCCACACCAATCTCTGCACTGAACCTGAGAATCTGCTTTTATTATAAAAAATATATATATATTACCTCCTGGGGCAACTCGATAAAATTTATTCTTAATAAAATAAGATTAACCTTAAGATTAACCTCTAGCACGACTGTGATGTACACTAGTGTTGAATAATGACGTGATCCACAGATAATAATTTGTTTCCAAATTCTAAAGACAACACCAAAGAGGAAGGATAAGAAGTTGGAAGTTGATGTTTTTAACCGTATTATGGCACATTCCATAGATTCTGCTTTGTATTTTTTACTTTTTATTTATTTATTTAATTTTATTTTTTTTAGTTAGATTGGAAACTACATATGGTTTAGTAACGTTGGTACTCATCATTGACGGTTAAAGAGTTTGTAGACGTAGTTAAAAGGTTAGAGCTAAAATTAGTGATGATATTATTTCAGATTGATGTGTGCCACACACAAAAACATCAAGCAGATATCTAAGTTTCATTTAATTCTGTCCAGTGGACGATTTAAGACACACCCACAGATTGACGCATGCATAAGACCAGCATAATTATATAAAGAATTTAATCTTCTGAACAGCTGTAGATGAATCCTGCTGATGCTATACATAGGCCTATGGAGGGTGTAAGTGATGGAGATGAAGACGAAGCCTCACTCATTGAAAATATGACTGTATTGCATTTGATTGTTCTCCGGATCTAAGTCTGAATGTAACCTTGTGAATATTACTACACAAGTAAAGCTCGGCTTCATACCAAGGAGGTGAGTGAGACGCAATGCAATGTGATGATAACAAAAGGTTAGATGCTGCTCATCCTCCCTGAGCTACAGGCTTTTGCAGTTCTTTCTTTAGGTGTGGAGTGTTTTGCATTCCTAAAAAACTTATAGCATGACCTTGCAAGAGTGTTTTAGTGTCTCTGTGATTCCAGGAGGTCAGGAGTACCGTCGTTGCAGAGATATCACGTGTCATAGTTGGTTTATACAAACAGCATTTGTGGATATTTGCTTTGACTGTTTCATACGGATTGTATGTGATTTGTATTTGTAACCCACCCGATCTACTGGTTTGAGTCTTTCACAGGTCTTAAAACACTTTTACTTTTCTCTTCTCTCTTGTAGGCGATAATTCCCCCAGCACACTTGCCAGAATCAAGCAGCAGGGAAGTTGGACTAACCAGAATATCAAGCAGCAGCCAGGTTAAGGCGTGCACTCTTCAGGTTCAAGGACAACAATTTCCCATCCTTCCTCTGTAGGCATTCTAGAGCAATAAGACTTGACTACACAAATGTGTATCCTCCCACGAAGGCAGCATATAAATCTTCCAAGAGCATAGAATCAGATATCAATATGACGGAGTTCAAGGACACCACCAACCGCCATCTCAGGCACAAACTTCAAAGTCTGGGTCGTCGTCTGGATGAGCTTGAGGAGGCCACAAATAAGCTACACAAGGCTGAGGATGAGCTACTGGACCTCCAAGACAAAATCATCCAGGCAGAGGGAAGTAACTCATCTTTGCTCGGTGATGTCGAAGCACTTCGAAAGAGAGTTCTTAAAATTGAGGGGAAGGATGAGGAGGTGAGAAAAGCAGAAGACCTTTGCCGATCATTAAAGGAGAAGCTTGAAGAGGAAGAGAATCTTACTAAGGAGCTTAAATCGGAGATTGAGCGTCTTCAACTCAAAATGACCGAAATGGAGAAGCTAGAGGAAGCATTTGGGAAGAGCAAATCAGACTGCTCACAGCTCTGCCTCAGCCTTAATGAGGAAAAGAATCTTACCAAGAAGCTCTCGGCTGAGATAGAGGCCCTGAAGGCCAGAGTAAAGGAAATAGATTCTTCTGAGGCATCTCTGAACCGTGCAGAGCAGGCCCTGACCACAGAGATGGAGAAACTAAAAGGCCTCACTCAGACATTTGTTATGGAGCGCAAAAAGCTTCTGGAAAAACAGAGAGAAGATGAGAAAATCATTCTCAAATTAACTGAAAAACTTGAACATCAGAAGAGTAAGGTAAGTTTGTTAGACCATAGCTTCAACCAGTCCCATGATCTTATAATTGAGGACGACCTCTCGGCAGGCCTCAGTAGCAAACTGGCGCGTAAGAAGAAGCTCTCGCATGATTTGGGCTTGAGAAACAAATCGGAGAATGAGAAAAACAGCCTAGAAGGGCAGGAGGACAACAAGATCAAAGACCTTACACAAGAAGGTAGAGCATCTAAAGAGCCGTCTAAAGCTGCTGGAGATGGTAGAAGGGGACCTGAAAAACACAGAATCAAAGAATGCTGAGCTAGAGGAAAAGTTTCAGCAAGAGAGGAGTCGCAACCACGTTCTAATTGACCAACTTGAGCAGCTGAAGATTCAGCTTTTTAGCAGTAATAACAGTAGTAATGGAAGCCTGGTTGTCTCCAGTGCAACAAACGTTCTTGAGAATGGCAAAGCCGAAACGGAGGAAATTAACATACGTGGAGGCTTTAGGCAGGAGAAGAAGGCTAAGGTTTTGGCTGCAACTGAGGCAGTTAACACAAAGTACAAAAGAAGAGACAATTCACCCCAGCAAATGAAATTTAAGAGTAAAGAGCTCGGCAAGTCGACTGAGAAATCCCCTACCCGGAGGGCACTAAGTCCTGCCCATAGGCCCAAGAAGACTGGACTGAAAACTGGTGACACTGGGCTAAAAGATGGCAAAGGTGTTGAGGAGAAACTTGGAAGTCCCTTTCAGGCCACATCCGTCGGATCTTCGAGTGATAAAAAGCTTTCTGTACTTAGCCGTTACCCTCCTGCTGCCAGTGACCAAAAGCCTGGGAAGGTATTGGTTAAACCAGGCAACACCGAAAGCAAAAAAGTAAGTCGAGTTGTGGCCCCAACAGAAAAGAACAGAGTAACTGAAACCGAGTCTTCAGCTCCTCCGCAGGAGGTAGCTGCAGTGTCGAGCCTTTCTCAGGCAAATGGGTCTTACACTGCTTACAGATCCCATGTAACTCCATCAGGTTTTGTTGATCATGGATCTGAAGGTCACTCGTCAGCCTCTGAAACAGAATCTGTTGGATCAAAGCGACCAGTGGGTGAGCAAGACACTGCTCATGTATCATCTGTTTTAAGCAGCAGACCAATAGATTCCAAGTTTTCAAGGTACTCACGATTGCAAGATTCTCACTCGGGTGGATCTTCAACAAGGAGTTCTTATGATGAAGAGCAGCACAGGGCACTAATGAGTGGTGGAGAAGGTGAACCTCAGGAACCATTTCAGGTATCCACCGGGATTGAAATCCAACGTGTGTGCAGTCCACGTGAGTCTCTATGCTCTAAGGTACTCATCAAGCCAGCCATCGTAGAGTATGATATGAAGGAAATGATGTCAGGAGGAAGCATAGAACCAACACACAGCAATGAGAAACCAAAAATAGCCACCAAGCCTAGCAAGATGACCAGCAGCATTACTTTCTATCCCAACGACCCCAGCTCTTCTAGGACCAGCAGTCGAAGCAGCAGCGTTTCAAGTGAGCCTCCTGCCAAGGAGCGACACACTTCCACCAGCAATATTGTCATTGTTCCAAACGCTGAGCTCAGAGGCAGCATCACCATCCCCTATGAAATATCCATTCCCAAGAGCGAGATTACTCTAAGGCCAAGTGATGGTGGTGATGATGACTCAGATCTTCCAAACGTCTTGGAGACGGCTCATATTGAAACCACTGTTCTGTCCAGAAGCAGTTTAAACTTTCAGTCCCCGGAAATATCTTCTGAGCTGAACAACAGTGAATCTGGTTTTGAGAGCAGTGGAAGCGTTACTACTACCACCACTACTACTACAGTCACTAGCCGGCGAAGCCACACCAACGACCGCGAAGATAACGTGCCAGAGATGAAGAATGTAACCGTTAGAAGTGCATGGAGGACTCGAGCTGCAGTATCTGTGGACCAACTTAGTCCGGGACCAAGACATGATGATGGTTTGGAGGATGAAAGAGAACCCTCAACATGGAGAGCCTACAGAGCTACTACTATCCTGGACACGGACGATAATTTAACGTCTCAAAGTGTCCCCACACGATGTGGAAAGCCAAGCCCGGCCGAGAGATACATGCGGCGGATCAGTACTGGAAATATCGGTCGGGATTCCCTGGAGTTGTCGCGCAGTAACAAGAACCTGTCCCAGATTGATCAAAGGATTATCTCTCATGAGCCTGTCTGTGCCCAGCAACTGCAACCAAGAATGCGAAAAGAACCTCCTGTAAGTATCCCTTATGCTTTTTCTAAAACATTTACTGTAAAAAGGGTTTTTTTTTTTTTTTTTGAGGTTTGAATTTAGTAAAACATGCTTTGATGGTGCATAAATTGATTTGATTACCCTAGAGATGGTGTTTGACTTTTTCCATGAACTGTTTGTTTTAGAAGTCTTGCTTCAAAGACTTGCGCCATCTGGCTCTTTTAAATGCCTGTAGTTATTTCATATGCTGAAAATGAGAATAATATACTTCCTAGTACATTTCCCTTCTGTTTAGTTTAAATAATTGGCTAGCCATGAGAGTTTTTGGTTATACTTTTTTTCTTTTTTTTTACAAGGACAAGTGGAAAAGTATTTTCGTCAAATTCCATTTTCCAATTAAATTTTGCATTTGCATATTTGTGCTTAACAAATGAAAGACGGGCAAACAATTGACTGGAATATTTTGGTACACAATGAACTTTATTGAGCATCAGCTCAGTGCAGATATTTGCACAGTTATATTTTCTAAAGCAATGAATAAAAGTGTGTGAATAAAGTGGTTACGATATTCAGAATATACTGTACAGCGACACTGCAGGTGGAAATGGAGGTGTAAAAGGTTTAATTAACGATTGTTTATTTAACCAGTTATTTTGCTCCGCCCACACACACCCTTCTGTGCCTGGTGGAACTAACTAACCGCGACTGGCACAGCTGACCAAAAGTTTATGTAATTAACGGAGATAAAAGTAGTTTTAAATTCTTAGCGGTATATAGGAGAATATACCATGGCGGTGGTGGACAGCCCTGAGAAACTCACCAGATTTACTTTACATTTCCACTTATTCCACTTTAGAATATCAGCTCCGTTAACTTCCCGGTTCCAGGGTTGGATTAGGGGGGAGGGGGGGAATGAAAGCTAGTGCGCTACATAGGGTGTACAATCCCTTGTGCCACACACCAAGTAGTGCCCTTGATCAGGGCTTAGAGAGGGATTTGGGATTCAGCCTTGTGTTAGCTAAAGCTAGTTAGCATTTGTCATTTATTATTGGGATTTATTTAAGCTATGACATTTTTTCAACTAGGTGTCCAAGGTTTTTTTTGTTGTTGTCAATCGTGACTTATTTAGGGCTAGATTAAACTGCTTGTGTTGGCTGATTTTATGTAACTATAACAACAACTATAAGTGACATGATGTAGAGGCTAAAACAAAATAAAATATGAAACCTGAATTTGGTATGAAAACACAATTTTAAGTTGAACTGTAGTTTTTGTCAACACTTTATTCAAATTCTAATAAATAAGAATGAAAAATACAGCGCTGTAGAAGCATTTATAATCTCTCAGCTCCGTCCTACTTTGAAACACGCCACTTTTAGTACCTAAATTTCCACGCACATGTGCTATCTGCCTTGTCTGTCCGACTCGGAGACGACGTTGTAACTCTGCTGCATTTTGAATATTTTGGCCGCGTGACGAACACAAGCAGAGCAGAAACACAAAAAAAAGAGAGAGGGTTAAAAAAAATAATAATAATTTCAGGGAGAGTCAAAAATTCTGGGGGGAAAAAAAAAATGGCAAGAGGAACTACAGATTCGGCTTTGTGCTCCTGCTGAAGCTTATGGAGAAAATACAGCCTGCCAAAATGGTATGCCTCTTCGGATACAGAGTAATTGTAGACCAGCAGTGTGTTCAGTTTAAACTAAACGGAGCCAGACATTTGTGTTCTTCATCAAGCTTGAAAAATTTGGGTTGGTTTTAGAGGCTTTTCCTTCCTTTTCTTTTTTTTTTTTTCCCCCCCCTCCTTTGTATGGCATGCTTTCGCTTATAAAAAAAAAAAAAAAATGAAGAAGAAGAATGTTAAACTGGACTGAGAACTAGGGTTATGTTTGAGCCTCTCATTATCACTGAACCTTTAATTCTGTTTATTTTAAGATTCTTACGACTGACTGTGTTATATGATCTTCAGGGGTGTGTAAAAGTCCATTCAGTTCAGGTTTTATTGCTAAAACACTCTCCGCGATACATATTCTCACAAAAATCTTTATAGTGATTGTGTTTGGGTTTTAATAAGCAAACCAGAGGGGGCTGCAACAAGATAAACCACTGAGATGTCATGAGAAACCTTGAGAGAAATTACTCATTTCTTTTTAAGAGAAGAGATTTAAAGATGCATTGATGCCATTTTTTTTCTTCCCGCAAACAAGTACTTTTCGAAACTGATGCTGAAACGAGCGTCCTGCTCAGTATTAAGCACTTGGAGGGGATGGGACTCACCAGGGGCCACTATAACGGTACACAGGTGCAGATTCAATTTATACTTGCATATACTAAAATATATATATTTAAATATTCAGATTTTATTTAATCTGAATTTGTAATAATTGTAACCATGAACCTTATTTTATTTTATTATTATTATTATTTTTTTTTTCCCCGATTTTCTCCCTAATTTAGTCGTGTCCAATTCCTCCCCGTCACTAGGGGGCTCCCACATTAAGGCTACTACTACCACTCAGCCGGGAGGGCCGAAGACTATCACGTGTTTCCTCCGAACCACGTGACGCCAGCCGACCGCATCTTTTCGAACTGCTCGCTCGCGCACCGTCGGGGGCGGTGTAACACACTCGGAGGACGGCGCTATCCGCTCCCTCCGTTGCGCGAGCTCACAGACGCCCCTGATTGGCTGTAGAGCCGTGATTAATGGGATTTGAACTAGCGATTTTTTAAAAAAGTTTTCATATCTCAGAACATGATGAATTAAATGTAGCCTGTTCCTTATAACATTAGTTTTCTCACTTAAAAAACCAAGTGCAGCATTTAAACGACACAAACAACTAACATGAAATACAAGAGTTTAACACTGAACTTCAAATTAAATTAAACACAAAGCTACATTGCTTTGAGCAGCTGAGCAGCGCGTATCTCGGTCATCCGCTATGATTATAACTTCTAAACAAACGTATTCCCTCCTACCACGCGGGATGAAGCTGGGACGGGACGATCATCGGTCATGAAGCTGAAAACCAATCGGATCTGGTCACTGACCGATCAAGCGGTTCATCTCGATTATTACCGAAATGAAATTCTCCCATCCTGCATTAGAGGCATTTGTTCTCTTGCCTGCTGCCACTAAACTCTTTATCCTCGAGATATTTTGTCCTAAAAAGCATCTTTCCTGCAGAAATTACAGTAATGTGAGATTTGCAAGATAAACTTCTCAAATGTCTTGCTGTGTTGCTCACACTCTAGGCTGTCTGTAGGCTCTGGTTGTCCATCACTGCACTCCCTAAAGTCTTAGACACTGTTTTTATACCCCTGTCTCATCTATGTGGTTTGATTCGCGGTGAGATGCGGGGTGTTGGGCACCGTGAGCTGCCGCGAGTGACCGCCCGATGTTCTGCGAGTTCTGCAAGGTCCGCGAGAGCCGGCAAAAAATTTTTTACATGTTTGTTGGAAAGATGGAAATCATAATCCCGGCGCCAAAACCTGCGGTGAATCATGATGAACCATACTTACAGCCACCGCGCGAAACCGCGTAGGTCAGAGAGGGGTCCAAATGGTGTAAGAAGTTTTATTCGAATACTTGCTGCATTCACTCCTTTCGATAAGTTTCTTGATCACAGTTTGTCATCTATTTTGATCGGCATCGTTAGCCATCCTACAGACGATATTTCTTGAATCGGATAGAAACGATTCCGGTGAGAGATTCCAACTTGACTGTTCACATGGATGCCGATTGGATAAAATGTGCGTTTACCTGCTTGGAGCTTTTAACCAGAATCTAGTGCTCTGAGTGGTTTCTAACAGAATAGTCGTTCGTACCTAGAACGCAGTCTGGTCGATGTTCGGTTCAATTCTTTTTACTACGTGTGAAATGTGAGCCAATCGGACAGAGCGCCCGCTTCAGACCGAGACCCAGTGGATGAAAGTCTAAAGACGGATCAGGAATGGAAGCAAGTTTGTGAACGCAGCCCTGATGTTCTACCCCGCGCGCGCTCCTGTCCTCTGTTACTCAGGCAGACGCAGCAGAGGAGAGAGGGTCTATCACAGGATTAAAGATTCCTGCATTTTTTTATTACGGGGTGGTCGCCTCGATGAAACTAGTCGCAAAATCAAAACATTAGGCGCACTTGGACCATGTCTGCTGCCGTCTGGAGCCGTGTGTGTCGTGCTCTGGATCGTGAGATAAATACTTAGTGCACTTGTGAATGAGAGTCGTGGCATGGGTACAGGACAATCTTTAGATGTCTACCTATGGGGTCTTGTATTAATCCTACACTATCCAGACCTGATTATATTCTAAAGAGACTAGTGAGACGTTGGAAACTTCTACAAAACCTCCACAATTGTCTCTACAATGTACGTTGGATTATTCCGAAAGCTCCAGAAGATGAAGCAGAAGAAACTAAGAACACAACTGTGTGTGTGTGTGTGTGTGTGTGTGTGTGTGTGTGTGTTAGTCACCACTCTTAGACCAGTCCTGAGTGCTGAATATTGAGTGTTTGGGTTTCTCGCTGTTGAGCTCGAGTGGGTTTCACCGCTCAGGAATCTTATTTACTCTCAGTAATGTTTCCTTGTATGTAAAAGATCGGATTGTCTGGAAAAGTCATTTCCGCTGCTTTTGGAACAAAGACTGGACTCCAGCGAGATGCCGATGCCGTCTGTTTCTGAAAGCCAGCATGACAAAGGACGTAGCTGTAGCGCTGTAGAGCGCTGGAATGTACGGTTGTGGTTATTGAAGAAGAAATGTACGCTCGGCTCATTTCGGCACCGGGTGGGATTTATTTGAGAACATGCCTATTGAGACATGAAACAGCGCGTGCGGCTTAAAATTGTGTTAGCATATTGAAATATTTTAGGTGCTGCTGTTTCTGCCGTTGCTGTTTAGTACGAGTTTACATTATCGGGGGGAACGTGGACTATAAGTTTAAAAAAATGAAAAAATGATTCAACACTTGTGATGTATATGAAGACGTGCTCTATATATAAACTGTAACGATTTGGCGTTTGAGTGACAATATGCAAATGAACACAGACTGATTATTATTATTAGTAGTAGTAGTAGAAAATTCCTAAATTAAGTTGCCAGGTATTAGAAAAAAAACTCCCAAAATGAGTTGAAAATAGCCAGAAGGATGTGGTATTGGACGAGAGAGATATGGTATTGCCTCTCTTCTTTTCTCATTCTTTTTTTTGGGGGGGGGATTTTTCCCTGATTTTCTCCCTAATTTAGTCGTATCCAATTCCTCTCCGTCACTAGGGGGCTCCACAATAAGGCTGCTACTACCACTCCGTCGGGGGGGCCGAAGACTATCACATACTGACTATCGCCTCCGAACCACGTGACGCCAGCCAACAGCATCTTTTCAAACCGCTCGCTCGCGCACCGTTGGGGGCGGAGTAACACACTTGGAGGACGGCGCTATCTGCTCACGCGAGCTCACAGACGCCCCTGATTGGCTGTAGAGCCGTGATTAATGTGGGAGCACTAAGTACCTCTCGTCCCTCCCCTCTGAGAGAGCTCGGCCAATCAGCTCTCTCTAGACCTCCGGCTGCGAGAGGTTACAGCATCACCCGGGATTCGAACTAGCGATCTCCGGTTGATAGGGCGAGCGCTTTAACCACTGCGCCACTCGGAGGCTTCTTAAACTTTATTGAAAGTAAATCATACTGTTGTTGTAATGAAAAGCTGCACCACGTTTAGATTAGCGGCAAAACTGCGATGTGTCTTCGTACGAGATTCCAACAGAACGTCCAGGGATCCCGAACAAACATAAATCTGATGGAGTTTTATTAGTTATTAGACAGCTATTGTCATCAGCTGTAGATGAGAGTTCTCTCTCTCTCTCACACACACACACACACACACACAATTTGGGAACGACAACGCTGTTATGAAACATGGTTAGCTTTATCGGTCGGATTAGATAAACGATGGCACGCTTGCCAGAAAGTTCCACCGACGCCTGTTTCGGGGATTCTGCAAACTGTTGTTATAATTTGTGATTGATTTTTTCTTTTGTCTCCTGTTCTTTCTCCTTGTCTCTCAGACTCCACAAAAGAACAGATCACATCCACTTCCATTTCCAATCCAGACATGAAACAATACCTCTGGATAGCAGACAGTCTGGTTATGAGGTCCAGAACGTTAGATAGTGCAGTGATGGTCTGTAACGAAGTTAACGCTCAGTTCACGGGGAAGCCAGATGGATCTCGTCCAGAACAGCACAGTCCTCTTTCAGAGCCAGCTTCAGTCATTTCCTGCTCCCAGTCCTTCCTGTGTCAGACAGGAAGTGGCCCGGGTTGCTCCTGCCCATTTGGCAGGCGCTGCATCGTAACCGGTTTCCTGCGCCCCGTCTCCCCCTCCCATTTTCCCATCGCATTAGCCACGGGGCCTATTATGTGCGATAATTGTAGATCCGCATCCAGAGCGAGAGCCAGTAGAGAGCCTGGCACACACTGGTTCCTTGTGTAAATCACTGGGTTGGCTGTGGATCATGGGCTGGGTTCTTTTTTTTTTTTTTTTTAAAGCCCAGCTAATTATTATAGCGTTATTTAGCTTCAAGTATTTTCCGGGGAGTTGGTTAATCATGTCGAAGTATTACGTTTCCTCAGATTTGATCTGCCAAACAGACTAATAAGTATGAAGGCGTCTTAAATGACTTGGTAGACCTGATCCTCGGTGTGTTTTAGGGACACGGTCATGTATGGACATTGGGTATTGGGTACCGAGGTTGACTACAGATCACAGGATCATTTAAATTACCAAATTATTGTTCCTCTAGATTCATTTTAGTGTTGAACAGAATGCAGCACGTCATGTTTGGGTTTTTTTTGTTTTTTTTTTGTTTTTTGTGCAGGCTGGCGATGAGGGCGAGCCGTCAGTGAGCTCATGGAGGAGGCAGTCGGCAGGTGAGGTGAACTCGTCTGAGCGGCTCAGAGGTCGCGGCGTGTTGACCGGCAAGGCGAGCGTCGGAGACGGGAGTCGCCCCTGGACCAGCCGGCATCATGACAACTGACCCTGTGCTCCACTGCTCTTCCACAGAGGTGTGTGTGTGTGTGTCAATATTTTTACACCTTCTGTCGAAAGCCAATTTCTTTTCAGCTTTCCCGCGTCTGATCCCAGACAGAGTGACATCTGGGATAGAAAATGGGAACTAGTATTGTTTCCTTTGCTGTCAAATGTAATATAATGAAGGATAGGAGCAGTTTAACACAATGCTACGTGACTAAGATGACGAACATTGAATTGAAATAGGATTCTAGCACCAGAGCTTACAAAATAGCACTCGATCCAGTAAAAAAAAAAAAAAAAAAAAAACATAATTTTTTTTTGTTTCATTTATATTGTATTTAATTTATATAACCGTAACTACGTAATGAAGCCGTGTGAACGTAATTAAATCAAGGTGATGAAACCAGAATGTGTGTCCTGTAAGGAAAATGTGCAGATGGTTTGAAGGATAAGTGTAGTTACATTTATGAAGTTTTGAATTGCTCTCGCTCCTCGTTCTGCGCAGGTCCCATGTGAGGCGTCGATCTCGTGTGTTTAGGCTCCGCTGCATCTCAATCCTCAGACATCTCCAAGCTGCACGTGAACTCCCCTATAGCTCCCCCCCCCCCCCCCCCCCCCCTTACCCGACCCGACCCGACCCGACCCTGACCTCTCCCACAGCTGCCCTCGTGTGTCCCCGCGACTGGACGCATGTTCGAACAGAGGGAAGGGGAAACGGAGGAACAGGGGGAAGTGCTGCTGAGATTCGGCACAGTTTGGGGCGGATCCCTGGATCATCTCTACTCTGGAAGTGACGCCGGACACCTGAGGTTTGGGACGACATGTTACAGCCGGGAGCATCCTGTATCTCAACTTTCAAGTTTTTTTTTTTTTTCTTTTGTTCATGATCAGGAATTTCGTCGGATTCTTGCACATCCCAGGATCAGCACGCAAACGCACAGCTTTGCACACGGAAGAAGAATAATCCCTGTTCGTGCTCACGAGTGATCTTTTATGTCTGTGCGTAAATGTTTTCATCTTTTGTCTCAGCCTTTAAAGTGCCAAAGTGTCCCTTTTTTATGTTTCTTTAATTTTTCTCTTTTAATCCTCTGTCTTTATGGTGTCACTGGTTATGAAATTGCACATCAGAAAATGGCAACCAGCATTAAATGCATATATATATATATATATTTTATTTTTTTTCTTTTGAAGACAAGCTGCTCCTCAAACAGCGCAGGATAACAGAGCGGGATCACGGTCCAATCATCAGTATGTAGATAAATATATGTGTAAAGAACTGGGTGGTTTGGATGCTCGGAGTGGAACTTGTGGAACACACACACACACACACACACACACACACACACACACACACTTGCACGCTTTGCACAGACAGGAACAAGGCATAAAGAGAAAGTGGAGTGGTGGTTTTATTCCCAGTACCCAGAGGCTGAAAGCGACCGAGTCACTTTGCTCCCATGGTGCATTGCTGCGGGAACGGGACAGCACTTCGGCACCACAAATAGAAACATCGTTCGCATCTTCGTGCGCTACCTGCCGACACGGGTGTTGCAGTGATGTCACAAGCCACCAACTCCGACTGGATAACGATGGCGTCTGATGTCACAGCAGCGACTGCGATTGGGCGGAGCGTGTACTCTGAAAATGATCAGGTTCAGCCTTAGATGATGATTTTTATTTCTTTTCTTTTCTTTTTTTTTTTTTTAAAACATACCGAAATGCTGTTATGAACATGCAACACAGAAAGCGATGGAAGTCGTGGGTCCACTGTCCTCTAGTCCCTGGAAAGTCTGTCCATATTTCACTGTATTCATGGAGTCTGTCTGTCTGTAACAAATCTGTCTGTGCCATCCTGCCCTGCTGTGTGTGTGTGTGTGTGTGTGTGTGTATAACTGGTTTCTTTGTCTTACTCGAGTTCTTAGCATCGTGCCGTCACAGCCAGAGTTTCCCATTCCAGATCCGTCCGCTTGTGCTGTTCTCACGTAGATAGACGGCCTTCGTCTAGACGTCTCGTCTGAGCGCTAGTTGCACTTGAAATAATTAGTAAAGAAAGTTACATTTCCAGATCGAGTATGTTGCTGATGGTATGCGTCTTTTTAAATGTTTTGCTCAGATTGAATCAACCACTAAATTTTCTAAAAGAGAGAACAAAAAGTGTGTGTGTGTGTGTGTGTGAGTGAGAGAGTGAGTGGCGGGAGAGATTGACTGCTTTTAAGATATTGTGCGTTATGTTTGACTCAGCAGCACTTCCACCCAACAAACCAATCCTTTTACCCGACCAATAGTTTTATCTAAAACGTAAGCTTTTTTTTTTTTTTTTTTTTTTTATTCCGCAGGTCCGACTGACTCCACTGTGATACATTAGCCCCATTCACCCCCGTCACTCCAACCCCCAACCTGTCCACCAGCCCGCCGCCCCCCCCAACAATAAACACCAACACTCGCCACTGTCCTCATGGTCATTTTATCGGCTGCTGAAATGTAAAATGACGATGCGGTGGACGAAACTGTGCCACGTTTTCCACAAAGTCGGCGCTTGTAGCTGGTTGTATTAATTGAGGTGCTAATATAATTTTTGCTTGTTTTTGTTTTGGGTAAAATGTGCAACGTTTGGACACCGTGATCATGGCTACTTACTCCGCTGACGGCACGTTGTCGTGTGCGTTCTGGTCGGTTCGATTCGGTTCGGAGCCGGATAGGATCGAGTGCATCGACTAAAACTAAAAAAAGTGTTAAAAAAAAAAATAATAATAAATGAGCTACGTAAACTTGAACATGGCTTTAAAATAGTGCGTATGGAACATAACAAGTGCACGGCAGTAACAGCGCGAACCTGTCTTGCTGTCTTCATGACTCTTGGAGTATTTGCGCGGTTTGGCATAAAATGTATTACGTTAGCGAGAGCTGGAGTGAAACGGTGTCCTGATGCTGTCGCTGATCATCTCGTTTACTCTCGTGGCTTCAGGAAACGGCATCTCGTTTTTATTTTTGCACTAAAATAAGATTTTCTTTTCTCCCATGAAAAATATTTCTGATTAACACAAAAAACAAAACAAAACAAAACAAAAAAAAAAACCCGGTTTCCTGCTAATTTAAAATTTTAAGTCTACAAAAAATAATGATAAATAAAAATACAAATAAAGTGGACATTCAGTAGTGCAACTTTACACTCAGTGCTCCGGTATTTTACGAAAAAAATATTCTGCTTTCTGCTTAATTTACAAATATGAAAGCGTGACATCAGCTGTTCAGAGGAGATTGTTGTGTATTTTGAAAGACTTCAGGGTTGTTTTTACAGTGTAGAGAGAAATAAACCATCAGGAAGGACCACGGAGTTGGAAGGTGTGACTGGCACTGTACGCATGTAGGGCTGCACGATTTGATTTTGAAAACTCATGGCGATTTAAACTGCAATATGTAACTATTAAATGTACTTTGGTGTGCAAATGTGTTTTTATCAAGACTAACGGCAAATAAAGGCACAAATGATCTCATTTAAATTAACAGTTACTTGACATATTAAACTCTATATAAATTCCAAACCCTGTGTTTTTTATTTGGTTCAATTGGATAAACGGGTCAATTTTTAATTCAGAAACAATTTACACTTAATGATTTAGAAAGATTTGCACCAGACGGAGGGTCCGAAATTGACAAATCCTGTAAATATGACTCGAGTAGAAGTTCTCCAATTACATTTCTACTTGATTAAAAGTGTGGCCGTTCGCACCTTTAAGGTTATTTGCTGTAAGTATCAGACGTACTGAGCTTGTTTTAGCCTCTTTTAGCTCTCTCTGTCTCTGTGCGTGTGCCGTGTGCGTCGCCGTCTGCAGCCGATTCAGATCAGAAACACCTGCTGGAAATGGCAGCAAGGCCATTCACACCCTTACACAAAACACCCAGCAGGGGGGCGATATTCCGGTTTAGATACTACCGGCCACTGTCGTTATTTAACGCAAGGCCGTGCAGAAATGTAGTGAAGTAAGAGTACAGATATTTGCTGCACGATGTAGTGGAGTAAAACAACAAGAATCCTCTACTAAAGCTACTCAAGTAAAGTAGCGAAGTAAATTGACTTGGTCACTTCCATCTGTGAAAATATCCCAAATACAAACCGTTTCCAGCTTCTGCAAATACGCGCATTTTTAAGATTAGTGCGGTGCTGCCACCTACTGGACTGGAGGGTGGAAGCGATTATCACCACTTTGTACGCGACATGACATTTAAACAACTAGTAACCGTTTTAAAACTTCAACAAGTGTAAATACATCTGCTTAAGACAAATCAAAAATCGCAATGTTCAAGAATCGAATCGAATCGATAGTCTACCCGAGATTCACAGCTCTACGGTAGACATGAAGAAATCTTCAGCTTACAGTAGCCTTCATGCTTCTAGTTGGTCAAGTCACCGCTGATCCGCATTCACACCATGTTGAATACAAAAAAAAAAAAAAGAAGAAGAAAGTAAATTTTTTTTTTAGTTCCTTTGAAATATCAACAACAAAACTATTGAAAAAAAATTGCAGTGGACATGGACCAGCGTCCCTCAGCTCTCTAGTCTTCTGCATTTATTCTGGATTGTTCTGGAAGCTAGTTATCAAAGCTTGAACCTTCAAACCGAGATCCTGTTGTAGCTTGTTGCAGGTAATTAAAAGGCGTTTATGTAAAGTATAAAGCTCGACCCAGGGACGAGAGACGGGCCATTGTTTTGCATTTCTGTAGATTTTCATAGGTTTTTTTCTTTTCCGTTGTGTTTACTCTCTCCATGTACAACTCCATAATGAAAACGGAACAGACTGAAGAAAAGCACGCTTTGGTTTATTTCGCATGAGAATCGAGACGAGACAAAATCGAAACACTTTAATATGACGCAGCACTGCAAAGCAAAAAATAACCACTTTAAATTGTCTGATTTATACTTTAATCCATAAACTTATTCGTAGGTATGATATAAAATATTGGCACTCAGTCATGTTCATCATTTTTTTTTTTTCTGGATCTGTAGGATGTTGTTTGTAAAACTGGCCCTGGAGTTTTTGTTCGACTCGCGCACGCTCCGTCTCTCTCTCTCTCTCTCTCTGTCTCCGCCTCCGTCTCTCTCCCCGTGTCTTCACTATAAACGTTGTATGATCTCCAGACATTACATTTCCATGACCATAAACTGTCTCCAGTCAAAACGCATCATTAAAAGACTAACAATACGAGCAATAACAAATCCAGGCGCAATCAGCGACAGAGAAATCGCTGCTGTAGAGATTTAAATAAATAAATAAATAAATAAGTTTCATTAATTTTAAAAGTCCTCCTTTTTGGTTAGACGTGTTCAGTTGTGTTTGTGTAACTTATAAACTCTCGTGGTCTGTAAAGTTCATGCTGAAACACTTTTTTTACTTTCATTTTTCTTTTGTTGTTTATTTGCTCTTAACCACATCAATTGCACTCCATTGGTTTCCTTCTCAGTGGGGGGGAAAAAAAAAAAAAAAAAAATTACACGTATTTGGTTTTTCAGCGAATGTACAGCCGGAGAGTATGTGTGTATATATTTGTAAAGATTTCTTTTTCACCCAAAAGTAAAGTTTTTCATTTCTACCATTTGGAGGAGAGAGAAGAACTAAACGCGAAAGTGCTGAATATGTATCTTTTGCTTTGTGCCTTTATCATTCCAATGTCTTTATGATTTTTTTTAAACATGCAAAATGGCCTGATGTGTGTTAACACGAGTTCTGAATTTTTCCTCTTTTTCATGGTCTCCTATATTTTTGTCTACCAGAGTTTTTGTTTGTTTTTGTTTTTTTATTTGTTTGGGTTTTTTTTTTTTTTAGGAGAAAGATCCTTATTTTGGATTCTTGTATCGGAAAAACGTATTTAAAATATCTTGTAATTTTGTAAAGTTGGCCTTTAATTTTATTCCCTTTTAATTTTATCATCTTTTTTTATTATTTCATTTGTTTGTATCTTTCCACTGTACGCTCCTGGAGAGTTTTTTGTTTTGTTTTTTTTGTGTCTTTTTTCTTGTTTTAAATATGACATTATTTTGTTCATCTATCTATATATCTATCTTTGCCAGTAAGAAGTAATGCAAATCCACTATTGTTTATCATTCTGCAGTTATTACGTAGATATGTTATAGATCATAATGCTTAAAATGTCTGTTGTAGGTGCATTGGGTTCAGGTTCATAACTACTGTTCCTCACTCCGACCTCCCGAACTCGCCAGTGTCTTCTTTATATGTTGCCAAAGATAGACAGACCTAGACCGTCCTGGGTCTTAGATACACACACACACACACATGCGCACACAGATATATATATATATACACTCCTCACATCTAATACAGTAGGTGTAAAATTATTCATGAGTACAGTCTCGCGCGCGCACACACACACCCTTATGAGTCTGTACACTCAACCATGGGAGGCATTTATTTTATATCTTTGCTAGAGCAGTGTCTGTGAGTGGTGTGTGAGAGAGCAAGAGTGTGTAAACACACATATACACACACACACAGGGCAGGGCCTCTGCTGTTCCTAATCTATTTTAGCATCCAACTTTTTGTGCATGTTTAAGCTAAGTGCATTGTGCATGTTGTTAGAGAGCTCTCCTCCGGCTGCCGAGTCGACAGCAGATCATGTATTCCAGTTAAGTAATAAAACGTGTGTAACATGATCCAACATCTGGTTTGTGGTTTTTGTTTTTTTGGTTGGTTGTTGTTTTTGTATTTGCTTTCAAAAATGTTTGGGCATCTCGCCTCACCTCGCCTCACTCCACTCCAGAATGTTCAGGACCCATGTTTCATGCAACACATTAGCCAACACACTCCAACATCTCCATTATGAGAAATAGACAAGAGAAATAGACAAATTTACAGCCTGGTACGTGGGGAGGGGGGGATTTATATAAGGTATCAGTTAAGATTATATTAAGCCGTATAATTAGGGCCGTGGCTGATTTGAGCGACCGCTGCAGGTGTCAAACCGCTAACTGTCTGTGATGCATCACTTTAGCTAACCAGCTAATCGCAGTAGTTTAAGAAACGTAGGCGTTGACGCGGGGTGACGGGTCGGGTGTGGAGGACTGAGATCAACCAAACGCAGAGTAACCTCAGCATATAAATTAGCATTAGCCACCGTAAAATATTAGCTAAGCTAGCTAGCTTGTGGTAATTGGACTAAGTAGGCGTGTTCTATTCAGCAGCTAGGTGCTTTTGTCTCCGCCCATTTATGGATACAGGGATTTAGGCGGAGTTAGCTCCTGCCAAGAATTCACGCTCTTCAGAAAACCTCTGGGTGACGTCATTTAACATTATTTAACGTTTGTTTACTAACTTGCTGACACAAAATAACCCTCGATTAAATCAGCTAATGATCGGATTTTTTCTCATTGTTTTGTAGCTCACTATTGTTTTGTGTAATACAAACAAACCTGGTTCTTTAGCTAGTATTGGTGCAAATAAGCATAATGTTGGAAAACAGGCAATTTTTTAAAAAAATATATATTTTTTTAAGTTGTTAATTTGATTCTAGCCTTGCTGTTGATTTATAATGAAAGAGCAGATATTTTATGTATAAGGCAAATATAATAATCATCAAAGCTTATTTTAAACATTTCAAAACATCCATCAAAACCCTTTTATTCCTGGATAAGCCTTCATTCAGTATACATCATTGTGTTTGAATGACAAATACATTAAAGACCCCCCTACTATGCAAAATTCACTTTTTTTTTTTGTCATTTTTGTCCAGGAAGTGGAAATGAATGAAAACGAATGGGAAAATAAACATTCTCTTTTTTGTCCTTTTTTTCCATTGCCTTGAGTTTAAACAAGACAATTAGATTTATTTTTGTTTCTTTTGATGTGATCAGAATAACCCCTCCACTGACTTGAAGGGGCGTGGCTAATTTACATGAGGAGGATTGAAACAGATGGAGTCGGAGATACCGGAGCGTTAACTGACAGACTTATAAGAAATTGTTATTAAAGTAATGGTAAAATATGGTAAATGGTAAAAAAAAAATATTTAATCCGATTTTTGCCACCATTTTCCAGGATAAAGGGGTTTGGTTTAGAACAACCAGTTACAGCCTGTGTAAGTCTTATTCCCTCCCCAAAAGTCATGAAATTCAACTTGAATTGCAGACAGCGTGTAACACCAAGTAAGTGCACACTTCATATGTGTGCGTGTGTGCATTATTCTAATGACTGATTTAAATTGTACAGCATTTTGAACAATAGACCCAGTCAGAAAGGCAGTTTTAAAGAAATCCAGATGTCCAGTAGATACAGATCCTTAATTAACAGGCCGGAATTTTCCTCGCCACATGATCATAACAAAGTTTTTGAAGTCTTTATTTCACGTCCTATCTTTGTGTACTGAAGCACTTTGAAGTCTTGGCCCAGTTTGGACCTTTCTTTAATAATAATAATAATAATAATAATAATAAATAAATAAATAAATAAACTGGAAGACTTTAGTTATGATTATTCAACATGCATTATTCAGTCACTGGTGAGTTTTTCCTCATGGTGTTTCTCGCTGATGATTAAATAACTTTGCATTAGAGCTATAGATCAATAACAAGGAAAATGTACCCTTATTTAACAGCAGCACAGAGTTAGAAGTATATTAAAGTAATGCAGTGGAATGTAAATATTGAATGAAACTATAGTGACGTTGCAGTGACATAATTATCATCAGGGTACAGATTGTAAACAAAATATCTCAATAATCTGTCGGCAAATCCCGGAGACGGACCTGTTGTCTGCCAGTGCGTGGTCTCGAGACTCGTTCAGTACATACAGTCCTGGGGTCGCAAAAATGTTCATGCAAGGAATCCTTTCCAGAGTAAAACAACAATTAAGCTACTATCTTTTTTTAATGAACCTAATCTAAATATTAGATACAGTGGAACCTTGGATTACGAGCATAATTCGTTCTGGAAGTGGGCTCGTGTTCCAAAACACTCGTTAACTAAATCATCATTTTCCCATAAGAAATAATGTAAAGTCAAATTATTCGTTCCACAGCCCCCAAAATTAAATACATAAAAATAATTAATACAATCTATAAAATGAAAATAAATCAAATTAATCTGCACTTTACCTTTAAAGAAAAGTACAAATAAATCCTGACAGATAAGTGTTTCCGTTGGTGCGCGCAGGCGCAGTGTGTGTGTGTGTGGAATTAGCCCCTTCCCTCGCCTCGTTTTACACAGTAACGCTCCTCCTCCCTCTCCCCACCTCGCTTTTTAAGTTTCACAACAAACACACACACACACACACACAACAGAAACACCATTTTAAGAGGAAAAAAAGAAATCTCTCTGAGACTGGCATGAGCGCATACTAACGGAATCACTTTTGAAGTTTCACAACAAACACAAACACAGTGAAAACACCGTTTTAACGGAAAAAAAGAAATCTCTCTGTGATACTAAGGGAATCACTGCTGTAAAGTAAAAAAACAAACACAAAACTAATGAACCAGCACCTTACCTTTGAAAAGAATCGTGACAGAGCAGAGTTTCTGTGTGTTTGTGAAGCTGGGGGGAGGGGGTGAAAAGGCGAGAGAGCTTCTGTGCGTATGTGTGTGCGTGTCGGTGTCAAATTACGCGCACACACACACACACACACACACACACACATAAGAGACGCTGAAAGAGAGAGGGAGATGATTATGCAAGTAAGAGACGAGCACTAAGACCCAGCAGGGGAGACGATTACACACAATTCCACAGCGCAAGAGTGACGCTCGGTGTCAAAATAAGAGTCACATGCGTGATACATGACACTCGGCCCTCGTAAACTAATACTTGCTCGGTTTCCGATTAAAATTTTATTACAAATCTTTGCTCGGTTTGCGGAACACTCGTAAACCACATTACTCGCAATCCGAGGCAAGTCTCCCTTGGTGACCCTTAGCCCCAAACATGCAAGTATTGGAAAAGGGATACATGTTTTTGTGGGGAACAAGATCTCACTCTTTCTCACACACACACACACATCTATGTCATGCAGAAATGACTATTATATACTCAATAATTCTTCTTTTCCTCCAATCTTTTCTGTCCTTCTCACAATAAAACTGCATCACTGACAGTATGCTCTTACACGGACTGTGTTTACCGGTTTTTATTCTAATTAATGTACTACAAAACAAGATCTTGGTTACCATGTAGTTTTTAAAACGTGCAAACTCCACGCACGCAGACCAGAGGCGGGAATCGAACCCCGGACCATTTAAAATATATATGATGAGAAGAATTAAGAACTTCATGAAGATCAAAATTTGTTGGAGAGGGAACATGAGTAGTGGGATTCTCCACAACCTGCACCCATATAAAAGTTGTTACTGGTCTTAAGTGATATTTGTTCAGGCTCGTTTCAGCTAGATATATACATTTCCATCCACTTTTACCCAAGATCCTAGTGGGAATCCCAAAAGTCTCCATTTGTACAGAAAATGACTTCCAAAATTTTTCATACACAGTTTAGATTATGATTCTGGGCTCACTGGTGGATTCGTTTCCACCACTCTGTGGTTTCATCAGCACAGACCAGGTTAGATTCCCAATCAAGGTAACCGTAGGTCGGACAAGTCGGTTCTAGAAGCTTTCCATCCCTGCAACCACACTTAAAGCATGGATGACAGGCTTCTGCGCGATTTCTACTTCACTGGATGAAGGTGGATGAATTTAAGAATCACAGAAGCGTCAATCAGAATACTAGGAAGCATCTCATGCGACAAAGATAAAGCTTTCCCATTGGAGGGGGAAGTGTGTTAAAAGATAACTTGGCCAAGGAAAAGGACAGTTTGTGCACGAACATCTGTTCTTGTATGTGTAAGACCTGCATCATCATCTACAGATGGTGGGTGTGTATGAGGTAACGTCTAGGTATGCAGTGTGTGTGAATGTGTATGTGCGTTGGCGTGAGAGTTCTTCTGCGCTCGGTCTGCGTTTGCCCATCTGTGTACATCAGCACGTGATGAAGGTACACACCTCTGAGAGACATTTCTTTAATTAGGACACCTAGCAGGTGTGAGAAAATGTGTTTAAACTGCGTGTGTGTGTGTAAAATCGAAGACTATAAATAGCAGTTATGTTACTGAACACCTTAGACAAAAAAAAAAAAAAAACACACACACAATGACTCTGCATTTCTTTCCTTTCATTTAATACCAAATTCTGACAAAATATAAAACCTAAACTGTAATGACAATTATTATAAAATAAACAAAACAAAACCACGTTCAAACTAGCTGATTCAATTTCTTGAAAAAGCATCGACATTAACAACTTTTCATATTTCAACAAAGATTTAAAATAACAAAATTCATTTCAAGCTATTTTTTTTCTCCATTCTCAACTAAATATTTCATAAAGATCAGGAACAACAGCAGAAGCTATGACGCGTTCACATGAATTTGGGCGTTTCTTTATCTTTTTCTCTGCATCTACATAAAAAAAAAAAAAATAGAACGTAGAAGTGGGTACAGTCAGTGCAAAGGTTTTTTTTTTCCGATTCGGATTCCAGTCCGTTGGTTGTGTTTCTGAACGTCTCGTATTCTGTTTTAATGCTGATGAGCTGAACCTTGCGTGTTTTGTCTCTAACTGGATAAGACGTTGGTCCTGGAGAAACGCCTGCCAGTTCAGACGGATCTACGGCGACGACGAGCTTCAGGAATCCCGCAGATTCCGACGGGGAATCTTTGCAAAACCTTGTTTTAAATTTGTGGTGTATCCAGGCCGCAAGATATTGTGCATGTATTCTGTTTTAGAGAGTGTGTGTGTGTGTGTGTGTGTGTGTGTGTGTGTGTGTGTGTGTGTGTGTGTGTTCTAGAGATGGGTGTGTTCACCAGGAAGTCCACTAGCTGTACTTTTAATTCTCAGTCAAACAGATCACGGTGGTGTGTGTGTGTGTGTGTGTGTGTTTGCCAAGTTCAAGCTGCAGCATGTATTTATGTGCATGTTTGTGTGCTTTGCAGTTTGTCCAAAAACGAGCTGTAAAGCACACGAACGAACGAGGGAACAATTATTCCTGAAAATTCGTGGTAAATTCCAGGAAATTCTCAGAAGTGAAATGCGGCGGCTCCTCCCGCGATGACGCTTTTCCAGGGCTGATCATCAGGAAGAGGTAGAGCTTCCTTTAAACTCCAGCTTCCTTTTGGAGACCAGTAATTAGCAAACACACGCGCACACACTTTCTGAAGGGTCAATACAGATGATAGATTCCATACTTTCTCACTTCCTTTTATTCTTTCTTTGTCCTTAAACACTCTGTTGGATAGTGTGGGGTGGTTCAGCTCTGGGCTATAGGTGTGTGTGTGTGTGTGTGTGTGTGTGTGTGTGTGTGTGTGTGTGTGTGTGTCGGGATCTATGTAAACTGGACAAGAGGATGTATACACATGAGCTCCTACATGCTGGACTTGCGTGTGTGTGTGTGTGTGTATATATATATATATTACACGTATGTGTGTGTCTACACACTGGGAGAGGGCTGGGGGTTGGCAGCAGGCGTGTTCTGCCGCGGCACTGTGTACATGGCGCCTAGGAATTGATCAGCGATGCGTCCTGCCTCCCTGAGGCCGCTCAGCAGAGCTCCGTGTACCGTCGCCGGATAGTTCCGGATCGTGTGCTCTCCGGCGAAGAAGAGACGAGGAACGGGCTGCAGAGCACACAAACATACAGTTGAAACCACACACACACACACGCACGCACACAAGCTCACACATACAGTATACACTACCATAAATAGGCAACAGACTCCAGCTCATGCGTTCATTATTGCCTCGTGCCTGGTTACATCATTCACGAGACTTTACAACTCACTACCTAAGAATGAAAATATTAAGAAGTTCTGTCGAGGTGAAGTCCTGCAACAAGTCTTTACTTGTCCATGTTTAATTTCATAACATTCCCAACCCAAAACATACCAATTACCTACCCTTTCCATTCATAGCAAGTGTGTGCGCGCGCATGCTAAAAATATAATTCTAGCATTTAAACCACATTGTTACGGTGATGGAAAACAATCGTTACACACTTACACATTTGCTCTCTTGTTTGCTGCTGCATTACAAAAATAACTAGAAATAATCAGTAAAGCTGGCCTACGGTTCTCGCTCTTTTTTTGTTTCGATAAACGATTCAATAAATCATAATTCAAATCCAGTTTAGCAGCTTTATGATTTGATTCCGATCCAATCCAATATGGTTGCGTTAACCTAGACCTAATTATGACTGTACAAAGCTGCTTTGATGACTGCATTATAGAAGTATGATCTGAGAACAGAGCGCTCTGTGTGTGTGTGTGTGTGTGTGAGTGAGAGAGAGAACACTGAGAGTCTCACCTGTGAGGCTCCAGGTATGGCAGGTCCGGGCGTGATCGGCTGAGCCATGAGGTCATAGTCGTTGCCGGAGGACCCGGCCGCCACGTAAGAGTACGAGCCACGAGCCCAGGGGTCTGCGCGCCATCGCGTCACCACCGTCTCCTTCGGCTGCCATGGCAACACACAAACCCCTCATATCAATTACACGGTTATTCTTGGAACAGCTCCAAAGTACCCGCGCGCGCGCGTGTGTGTGTGTGTGTGTGTGTGTGTGTGTATGTGAATGGTGCAGCTGGCTATTTTGCTCTCCTGAGCCTATTATGCTGGGTCGGACATTTCCTTTCTTTCTGCTGTGAGATCAGGCAGCAATAAAGCCTGCGGCACTGAGAGATTCTCTATAAGCAAATACACACTCGTTATTTACTTACATTTACACTTTAAATATAAATCTGTATAAAATAGAAAAAATGTTTTGTCTGTATATTGGTCTTTCAATGATATCTTTGTGTTTCACACACTGGAGGACCAGATAAATTTCAGTCTGTCGCTCTGTCTGTATGTCTGTCCGGCCAGATTTTGTCGCAGCATCACGCAAAACCGTCTGCTCAGAATTTAATGAATCTTCTGCAGTCCTTAGATCTCTGCCTGAAGCTTAATCTGCACCATCAGTGAAATCTAAATGATGAGTAAAAGTGATGTTATGAACAGTTATGTGTGGGATTTAATAATCTACTTTAAAATAAGCCACTAATGCGCTACTGTCTCAATGTAAACAAACACCTGCACCAATAGATATTAATTAGAAAAGATAAAGTGAATATTTTGACTGGGATTAGTTCATATTTTCACTTTGGCTGAAATAACAGCGCTGAAGTGGTATAAGTGAATTTTAACACGCTGGAGTCGTTTTAAGACGAAACTTCATCTTTATCTGATCGACTTTTTCCATTTCTCATCTGTGATTCTCTCTCCGATTACCGAACAGCGAGCTGTGTATTTGTCTGAGCAGCAAAGAAGTACAACTTAGTGTAAACAAGGCGTCAGATACTCAACCTTACAGAATGTGATTTCTGTGTGTTAATAAGTGAGACAGAGAGTTCTGCTGTACAGAGAGACACACAGACATGGACGTGGACTTCAACCTCAAATAATAATAATATCACTGATTACATTAAAGATCAGCAGATTATTTTTAGCTATTTCCACCAACTCTTTAACCGTCCCTGATGAGTACTTACGCTAGTAAACTGTAAATCTATCCAAATATCTTTCTTCATGAAATTCTGGATGTTTATCGTATATACAGTACATGATAATTTGTAGCCCACGTCAACGTTGCTCACCTGGGGAACCGCACTACTCCCGAAGATTCCCTTGAGGATTGCTAGGCAACGGCCCACGATGACATCGTCGCTGATGTTCTCCATGATGCCTGCAGCCTCTCCGGCCATCAGCGCCAGCAGGATTGGGGCTAACGAGGACAAAGATCAATCAGGAAAGCATAATCGGAGCAGCCGCTGACAATTACACGTGGACGGCTTAGGATGGGTGGAGGCAGAAACAGGCAATTTAAATTTGTTTATTATTGTTTAAGTGTTATTATTTATTAATGTTTATTTAATCTGATTAACCATTTAAAATGTAGTGATAACTATCAGATATATGTACAACCATATGTAGTGATACTAATACAGACCTTTGTAGAGGTTCCAGAAGAGGAAGAGCTCTCCACGGCTGGCTGTGGTGCTCCCTACGTGACCGAACAGGTTCACGCTCGGGTCCCAAAACACACGGTCGAAACATAGCACCACCTACAGGCAGGCAGGCAGGCAGGCAGGCGGGCGAGTCACCATACACGAGTAACATACATCACAACGATAGATCACAAGAAACCATAAGATATAAATATAGTTGTAAGCGACGATGAGCGGCCTCAAGCTCCTTGCACTACTATCGCCCCCGTCCCACACCTAGTGTCCAAACTCTCAGGCAACCTAATGGCAGCAGATTCCAACCTGTCTGCCAATCTTCATGGGACTTTTTAAGCCCCCAAAATCCCTGAATGCTGGAAAAGTCCTTAGAAGAACAAGAGAGCCCTCACACACTATGACGACATAGATCTGATGTCATAGCACTTGGGCCCTAATAATTACATATGAACATTACTTTTACATTATAATCCACCCAATATCATGTGGCCCCCAGTATGAGAAACTAAACTCGCGGATAAATTTATGATTACCCAGAATTCCTGAAACCCCTAAACCCTCAGAGTAATAACCAGAGGACTTTTATTCTGTATGTTAGTGAACAAGTCTATACAGACAGTGCAGAAGGCTGATTGTGGTGCACTGCACCCTCTGCTGGTCTCAGGAGGAACCACAGCAGCAGGATGTTGCATAATACTGCAGCATTTCTGTTACTGTTAAAAGAGAGAGAGAGAGAGAGAGATGTTCACTGCAGCGTGTGATAGCACGGACACACAGGAGGACAGAAGAGGGGGGGAGTGTGTGTGTTTGTGTGTGTGTGTGTTCTGAAATCAAAACACACACGCGCTCTCTTTCCGCCCCGGAGGTAACCAAGGTAACCTTGTTCCAAGGCCACTGAGCTGTTGTGGTGTTTAGAAATGCTACACTTGAAGCTCAACCTAATGGATTAGTGACCTGAATTCCTCCTCCAGCGTCAGCGCTGAAACTCGAAAATACATCGGTTTTGCTTGCAAAACGGAGACGCGCACATACGCCTCGGTGGGACGTTAGAGAATATATGCTCTCGTGTTTTATTGAACTCCGCTCTAAAAGAACATGCTAGAAGCATTAGTCATTGGATTCTCTGGCCACTATTAACATGAACACGTGTACACCTGCTCACACACACCTTATTGAGGTTGCCGAAGCCCATCCTCTGAATAGCAGAGCTCTTCCACTCAGGGAGCGGAGGCACAAACTGTACTGCAGGTGGCTGCTGCTTCATCACTCCCAGGGGAAGAGTGCACAGCACTGCGTCACACTTGTAGATGAACGTCTGCGTGGTCGAGCGCGTGTTCACTGCTATCACCTCGCAGCCTGTGAAAAGCGAGAGCGACAGAATGAGAAGTGCAAACGCGTTACATCTCCTGGAGAATAAAAATGTATTCAAAAAAAAAAAAGATTTATTCAGTTATGAATCTCAATTCTTTTCTGTATGATTCACGTATCGCTACACCGACTCCAAAATCTATATTTAAAAAATATATATATTTTTTTTACATTTATAATAGAGATGAACCTGAATTCCTGAACCAAAATTGTCTGGTTTTCAGTTTGATTGTCCGTTACCGATAAAAACGGATAACACATTCTGTCCCGAGAGCAGAAGCTTCCGCGTGAACCAACAGAGGCGCATTTTTATGCCGTTACATTATAAAAACGCCTCCAATCTGCCTTTTCGTCAAAACTCTGTGAGCGAATTAATCACAAACCCACCCGTGATGCACACTTACACCAGCCTCAACACACTGCAAGCGCTAACTAGTTGAAAATCGAAAATAGTCCCCGTGTTAGAAGCCACTCAAGCACAGTCTGGAGGCATTTGAGGTGGTAAAACGTTCCCGTTTCTTTATAACCCTACGGGTGGCACGTTCTGAACTGTTTACACATTTTTATCCTTATCTTATTTTATGACATTATCGTAGCGGGAGATGACTGGTGCTTCCCATCCCCACTAACGAATGTGTGAACGTAATCAAACCGAACACAAGCCTAAAGTTTAATGAATAAACAAGGCATTTTGAGAGATCTCATTCAGGTGCGAGAACAAAAAAAAAAAAAAAAAAAAACAACAACAAAAAAAAACATTCGCCTAAACCACTTAATTTACAACTGGTTATGTAAACTGTATTCATATCCTGGAGATAAATTCACAATTTTTTGACAAACTGGAAATTCTCTTGAAACTGAGCTGCACCCGAGTGGCCGCACCATTCTAACGAGCAAATTAGCTGTAATTTCTAGTCACGTGGTGCAGGGACTCACCTGAGGAGGTGTAGCGCACCTGGCGCACGGCCGTGTTCAGCTTAATGTCCAATCCCTCAGCCAGAGCCACTGGAACACACGAGTAGCCGTTTCTCACGGTCAGGTGACTCCCTGTGAACTCAAAATCATCATCCTGCACACACACACACACACACACACACACACACACACAGTTAGAAAGGGAAAACAAGACCAAACATGAGTCCGATAACCATATGCGCACACACACACCTGATCCCAGTGTTTGAGAGAGAGAGTAGACAAAGGTGTGGCGTTGGCAAACTCCAGGTTTGCAAAGTGCCAGTCCAGAATCTGTCTGTCTCTTGATGACAGATACACATCACTGAGAGAAAGACAGACAGAGACATCAATGAGAAACATCACAAGAGTGTGAGAGTGAGAGGAAATCTATGATCATGTTTATATGGATGAATGAAAAGATAAGGCAGATACAGAAGTGTGTGTGTGTGTGTGTGTGTGTGTGTGTGTACCTGGGGGGATTTGCCTCCAGTTCTTGCAATCTCTCTTCAAGTTTCACCTGCTGCTCAGCCAATGCATCATATTCCTAACACACACACACACACACACACACACACACACACACACACACACACTATAATACTAATGCAGTAACACATTCAGACTATAAATAACAAAAAACTTCCATTTTAAAAGGGAGGAAACAAATGCTGATTTAATTTAGATATAATTATTAAAATAAGTAATTTTAAGATATTTTATGATCACAGGTCAGTATTATTAAACATGATTAGATTAAGGATGTGTGTGTGTGTGTGTGTGTTAGCATGCGAGACCTTGCAGAGAGCAGTAAGATCGCGGTGTTTGCTCTTGACCAGGAATTCGGCCGTGATGTCCCTCGGAGGTTTCACTTCACTCGCCTCCTTGTACTGTTGATGCAGCTCCTTCACCTTCTCCTTAGTGGACACCAACTAAGAAAAAAGATTTTTTTTTTTATATATATATATAAAAAAAATAATAAATCAGCAGTTAATATTGCAGTCTAGTACACATACGCATCCGTGCGTACGGACTCGTGTTTTATTGTACCTTGTTAAGGAGCTCTTTGAGCTCTTCTTGCGTCTTCACGATCTTCTTCCAGTGCTCGATCTGCTCGTCCTTCACGTGTTTCTCCTGCAGCCTGGATGGACATGAGGTTACAGGCTCATGAGACTTTGACTCTGATCTCTGACTTTTATAGTATGTTGGACAGAATCAGGTCCACATGTAGCTGGGTGTTTTTTTAAAACTGAGATTTTTATCTGCGCTTTTGGCCTTTCGTCCACATGCAAACGCAGTTTTAGCTCGTTAAAAACTGAGCTTTTGGAAAACTCCTTCTGAAGTGAAGATTTTCCAAAACTCCACGTTCAGTCGTGTTGTGATTTAGATGAGGTCATTGTCTGTGTGCCGCGCTCGCTGGTTTGCCGTCAGCTTTGTTTATGACGATATTTTGTGTAACAGTGGACTTATGTACAGTGAACTAGTGACTGTGTTAACGTTGCTTACTAGACTTTTTACGTGCGCGTACATACACACGGAGTTACTTAAACCATACACTAACGAACAGAGGAAGCCTGAAATGTACTACAAAGCTCACTGCTGCTACATACAAAACTCAAGACGACACCAACCGCGATTTTGGACGAGACCCGGTCGGACGTCTACATGGCGGAACAAGTAATGACGTTTTGTCGGGGCTTCTGATTGGGGACGCGCCTGACAGCACTTAACAGGGCATGTGCGTTTTCATATGGACAGAATTACAAAAATAAAAAAAGTAGATAAATCTCAGTTTTTAAAAATACCCATCTGTGTGTAGATATAGATTACAGAAAATAAAATGTACAAGTATCAACTAGCCTAGAACGCATGCATATATGCTTCCTAATAAAGTTTTTCTGAAGGTTCGGTCAAAATCCCATGAAGTGCTTAGGAGAAGTTGCGGACAGAAGAAAGGCTTGATGACGGACGGCGGCGCGAGATTACAGAGTGATCGTCATGTGTCGCCTGTGCGTCATGGGCAGGTGATAAAATGACATTCCTGTCATTATTAACAAACTGCACCGTCTTATTGTAGTTGTATCAGTAAGCTGATCGCTGAAGTCAGTTTAAATAAACCCTTCAAAATATTAATAATGACAATGAACAGGATGTACTTGTAAGGATTTCCTGTATGTACGGTGCCTGCTCTGGTCATGATCAGCCAGTCCGTCTATGAAGATCAGTTTTTAAACCTGAATAGCTAATAAATGCTAGCCGTGTCACACTTACTGTATCACCACTTCCAAGGCTTGGCCGAGAGACACGGGTTTGCTGTTGAGGAAGTTGAAGTCGAGCTGGTGGCTGAGGTAGGACGTGGCCTCCAGAAGCCTGTTAAACTCTTGCTCCACCATCTCATCCTTCTCCTTGGGAACCTACAAACAAACCAAAAAAGGAGATTACAACGTGGGCACGACCGCAACGATGCGAAGATCGGAAACAGATGATGGGCTGAAATGAGCAGTGAATTAAATACTCACGCTTGTGCATCGCTCTCCCTGTTAGAGAGAGAGAGAAGGGGGGGGAGAGAAAACGTAAATAAAACAGAGAGCACATGGCAACACAAGGAAACAAGATAAATAACAAACAACACAACTCTGGTATTAACATGCCTGATTACGCTTATAAACTCATAAAACACTTCCTGGAGCTGAAGCAGGCTCTCTCTCTCTCTCTAATCTAATCACGTTTGTGTCGAGCTCAGGCTCTCCCAGAATGAACCTGAGGAATGTTGTTCTAAGACTAACCGTTTCCTGTACAGTACGGGTCTGGAGCCTCAATGCTAACACACATCTCACTCTCACAGCAGCTAGAGGTGACGTACAGCATGAAAAATACAAATACATTTTGCAAAGAATGTAATTAGCCAGATCTGAATGCATAAGCGCTGTATAAACATCCATCCATCTGTGTGCGTGTGTGTGTGTGTGCTTACAGCCTGACCGTTGGCCTCATAAAGCGGGCACTTCTGTTTAATCTTGGCCAGCTCCATATTCACCTGCTTACTGATAACAGCCATAGGGTTTCCACCTGAGTGAAAACAGTAGGAGGGAACAAGAGAGAACGTTGGTTACATTATTTCCTGAATGTTTCGAATTTGTAACAATTTCAAATTCAATCGCAGTATTTCCTGCCTAAGGTGTTGAGTCTCACCTAGGCCTGTTACCACCATGGCTCCCAGGTCCGCCACATAATTGCCTTTACGGAAGGTGGCCACTCGTCCTCCAACACGATCCTGTCACGGGGCGAAGGAAATTATTTTCAAAACTAAATGCGTCACAGAACAGTATAAACTATTTGAACAACTTGGAAGCAACAGATTAAAACAAGTTTAAAATCCTATGTCACTTTTTTTTTTTTTACTGTATATCAAACAGATTTTAAAACTAATACATGAAGGTTTTCACTAGACGAACATATCTTACGCATTAAAACCGTCCATCGCTGAGTTTTCAATGCATTCATTACAACTGAATTGAACAAATTTTAAAAATCACTGCACTTTTATGTGAATTATATTAGATGCTACTAGCGAAACTAACGGATCTAATGTAAAGTAGCTAATTGAGCAATAGAGAGCGGTCTCGCGCAGCGTGACGCGCCCGTTAGTGCACCGTCTAACCTTTATGTTAAAATCACTAACTTTGGCACTTTTTGTTTGTTTAAAGTTAAGAGTTGCTACAGGGGTGTTTTCCCCCCACTAATGGTGCGTTCACACCGAACGCGGCGAGGGGAGTTGAAATCAGCTCAACTTTATGGTAATGAGCTATGACGCAGTTGGGCGGCGTCATAGCTAAAAGTAGAATTCCTCCGCTTGAGAGGATTCCGCGGAACGCGGTCCTGTAACGTTTGTTCCGGCTACATTAGTTCCCAAGCGAAATGGAGTAGAGGTTGATTATTGCGGTAGCGGGTGTTTATTAATTATTAATGTTATTTTAATTAAAGACAAAGTCTAGTAAGTGATTCTAATGTTATAATAATAAGAAATATAATATAATAATAAAAAATCTACATTAAATGAGACTAGCAATTCACAATGAACAGAAGCCACACCATACAAATGGCTTATAATTTGTTTATTTCTACACTACAGTTCTTTCTATCAATGAATTTCTTGTTTTCTGCCACATTTTGGTCTCCACAAGATCACCAAGCTTGATTGCTTTGCGGCCCCTTTAAATACAAGAAAGGCGTTCGGGTCTACGTCAGAGCGGCGAAGAGCGGCGACTGGCGTCGGCGACGAGAGTGCGATTTGACGCTCTCGCCGCGTTCGGTGTGAACGCACCACAGGTTTGAACGCAGATAGCCTTAACCGTAGAATGTACGTTGCCTGTATGTTACGAACAAGTTTAATAAAAGTCATTTGCTTATCACCGATCGTTTCCAGACGTTTGACCTTGAATAAAAACCAGGGGGGGAGAATATAGGACCCTGCGCGCTTTTGGACTTTGTCTCAGGCCGAGAATGGAACTGACTAAGGAATTATTAAATAAAAAAAAAGAGAAGAAAAACAATCCTGAAGTCTTTAGCTTTACGATGTCAGACAGGATACATTTCAGAGATAACGTAAAGCAGTCTATAGCATTTGAACACTAAAATCTGAAAATCTTCAGTCCAACACTACAATAATATAAAGGGTGGAGTTGAAGTGTATAAGTGATGTGCAGTGTGTGTGCTTTTCTCACCCTGGCTTCCAGCACAGTGACGTCCATGCCGAAGCTCTGCAGTTGCCTTGCAGCCGCCAGACCGGACACTCCTCCACCAATCACAATCACCTTCCCTGTTTTCTTACCTGCGCGCGCGCGCACACACACACACACACACACACACACACACACACAACGTCAGATTTGACATCTCTACACCCACCTTTTGTTATTCCCCGGCTATTCGAAGGAACGCCCGCTTACTTGGGAGAGGTTTGACTCTCTTGTAGATGCCGAAGTTGATGAGCCCATGCCGCTCCAGGTAGCTGTGGATTCTGTGAACTAGGACAGCATCACCTGTGAGTAGGAAAAAAAAAAAAAAAAAAAGTGCACATTTCAGTCACAGATCCACAATAAGACAAATTAACAGACCTTCAGAAGTTAAATATAAGTTTAAACATAAACTTTTTCTCTCTTAAATAGTCAATGTGGCACTGGTCTAACTGGTCCCAGTCTAACAATCTTACTGTTGTAGGGAGCCTCCAGCTGTTGCACCGTAGACTCGAACGTGAGCTGGACCTTCGGGTTATCCAACCAGAGCTGGAGCTGGACAGACAGAGGAGCGAAAAACTGAATTAGTCACACTCATCCAACCTGCTGCTAAGCATTAAAATGAGGTTGTTAGTCAGAGACGCTTCCAAGACTCTCTGAGGATCCTAATCACAGACTCTGCAAACATGGGGGGGGAAAAAAAAAAAAAAAAAACTCAAGTAAACTTCGCAGCCTTGGAAACATGTGGTACATTTGGTGGAAGTCTAATCCATCCCTCCCTCCGAGAACACAGTGCCTACAGTCAAGCATGGTGATGGTAGCATCATGTTATGGGAATGGATTAAATCATGTGATATTGGGAAACTGGTCAAGGTTGAGGGATGGAAACAGAGCAATCAAAGAAAAATCCATTCCAGTTTGAAAGAGACTTGACCAGGCAAATGCTGTACAGTTATTGTTTTCACTCTGCGTCTCTGGCTATCATCACTACATTTTTTTTTTTTCAGTGTCATGATTTATCAGCACGATATGAATAATTATAAATCAGAACTGTTCAGATCTAGAGCAGTGAAAACAAAAACAAGACAGAAGGCTGCTGTAAGATTTCCACCAGATGCTTTAACGATCCGATCTGGAACGCCGCGTTAACTCGGAGTCCAGCCTGAGGCCAGGGCTTACCGTGCGGTTCCTGATGTACAGGAAGACCTTCTGCGTCTGCTGTGGCCCGCTGATGATGTCGGGGAAACACGCTGCTTCCTGTGACGTCATTCGGTCATGTGGGAGGCGACTCTGAAAGGCTGCGCCCTCTAACCCTGACAAAAATGCCAAACCAGTAGCGAGAAAAAAGGGAAAAAATAATCACAACCAGCCACACACTCTCGCTGCGAGATATGAAAAAAAGTATTCGCACCGGACACGAAGACAACTTTTCTAAATGATTGATGATCAACCAGAGCTGGAGCTGGTTGATCATCAATAAGTACCTTCTGAACAACAAAAAATTTTTTGACATCATTTTGTAAAGAAATTTCTTCTGCCCTGAAACATTATTGTGGCGAATGAAATAAAAGACCAACTTGTACCTTCTAGTTTTCTCCCATCAATATTAAATGCATTTTTCTTTACAGAAATATCAACAACCATGTTTTTAAAGTTTATTATTATTTATTACTACTATGACACAGAGTCCAGTTTCGTTATTTTATTTTGCCCTCAACTTGCTCATCAGGGACGGTCTGATAATCATGATTTATACATATTTCCTGACACTTTTTAAACTCCCACATTTCCATAATTTTTTTTATTCTTTAAAGCTGCTTCCTGACAATGACCATTGTTCAAAGTGCTATATTAATAAAACGTTAGAAAAGTAGAGAGATACTTGTTTACTGCAATAAACAAGTATCTCTCCACTTTTCTCAGCCTTCCTTTAAGAAACACAGTAATATTGCATTAAAAAACCGGACGTATATACACATAACTTGGCATTTTAAATCAATAACAGGTCGCACGAGAGATGATCAGTTATGCACATTTTAATAATCTGCTTTATTGAACCGAGAGCTTAAATTAAGTAATGAGGGTTCCCAATTGATTATTACGACTATAAACGCCTGATCGAAGTTTTAATGCAACATAACCGTGAAAGCAAGTCGAGTGGTTAAGCTCTTCTCACCCGAGGGTTCCTCTGGCTCGCTGTCGTTCTCCTCCTCCACAGGCGGGGCTGGGGGAGGGACCACCTGCTTTCGCTCCTTCTCAGCCTTAGCGTTCCTCTCCTCCTCCGAGTAGTACTCGTCCTCCGAGAGGTTCGCCAGGCTCTCGTCCATCTCCCTGTACTCCACCTGCAGCATGGGTCACATGCACAATCTTCCTTAAAACCGGCTCGCGCACACGAAACACACACGCGTGATTCTCCCACCGCGAGCGCAGAAATATACATTACACACACAGCGCTATTTAGGCATGAACTGCTCTCCAACTGATCTCTAACCATGCGGCTCGACGGGACATTCGGTTACTCAGAACCCTACTAGCGTCAGAACTTTTGTACCATTTTACATTCCTCACAATAAACCTGACATAACACGCCTCGTACTATTCAACACACGAGCGTCTCAGCGCTAGTGATAAAAACTTTAGGTGTTCACTTTGGCTCTCTTGCGGCGGCTGGTCCTCCGGCCCTCGGCCGAGTCCTGATCCGCTCCTGCCGAGCCGGGTAGGTGAGGCAGAGGCGCCGCGCTCGCGTCTCCGCTCGGGGACGCCCTTTCTTTCTTCTTCACGTCCGCCGAAGAGGCGGTGGAGCCGGGCGCCGCCCCCGGCTGGGAGCTCGCCGAGGTCTCCAGGGCCCGATCGGCCCCGTTCCCTCCCGACGAGGAAGAGGAGGACGAAGAGGAAGAGCCTGGGTCCTTCTTATTCGACAGCATGATGGAGGAAGACAGAGGCCTCTCCTGAAACAAAGGGAACAAAGACAGAAATAAGGAATAGAAAGAAAAAAAAAGTTCTAATAAAATAAAAAACAGCAAGTGAGATGAGGTGTGCGAGAGATGCCAGATAACTGATGTGACATGGGAATGAAAACACACACATACCTACAGAAACGCAAAGGGTAGAGCTACCATGTTACTGTAACCTTCACCAGACCCATACTGAGCTCAACACACTGCTTTCATTCATTACTTTTTTTCTGACCAGTGCAACATGTGCCAAACTTTAACCCTGATTTAAACATTTTTTTTATCAATCGCTTTTATCCAGAAAAAAAGTGGGGATGCAAACTTTACCATGAAGAAATGATGAAAATTTTATTATGCATATTTCACTGATAATTTATGGAAAGTTTTATGTAATTTAATGTTATTCAGAGAGACTATCAGTGTGCAATTAACTACAAAAGGACTAAAAAGAGACTAAAATCATCTAATAACGATCCCAACACTGTAATCTGCCTGATACTCAGTAGGTCCCCTTTTGCCGCCAAAACAGCCCTGACCCGTCAAAATACAGACTCCACTAGACCTCTGAAGGTGTGTGGGGTATCTGGCACCAAGCCGTCAGTAGCTGGTCCTGTAGGTAATTTGCGAGATCAGCCCTCCGTGGATGGGGGAAAAAAAAACGATCAGATTGAAATCTGGAGAAACTGGGTGCCATGTCAACAACTCGACCCATTCACAAACTATTAGTGCAGTGCATCAGGACGTCTTCTAGTGCTGAAAGACACCACTACACTTGGTCTGCAACGATGTTTAGGCAGGCCACTTGTTTTTCTTGTTTAAGAATGTTATTTTCTTTGCTTTTCCAGGTAGTGTGTGTAGTTACTAGAATGCGAAGACTGTAGGATTCTCAATGACACACGAGTTAAAAGCCATATTTTAACATGGAAATCAAAGAATCGTCCCAATTCGGATTCTCAGTGGAGAGCGGAGGACAATGTCTGAACCTGACAAGAGAAAAAATCCCAGAGGAGAACCTGTAAAACTGGAAATTACCCCAGGACTTACAAATGCAAATTTAATTCCGCCTACAAAGGGCTTAAGGGAAATTAATGCGTACGTGACTATTAATAAATCAAAGACGCTATTCAGGTCTAGCTAGTGTTTGTTTTCTTTTGATATGTTTAAATAAATAAATAAAAAATACAGAGACTGTGTGTTTAGCTTGTGCACACATTTCCTTTTACATGATAAGGTCGTCACACCCACATGTCTGAAGATTGTAAAGAATTCTCTCTGTATGCTGTAGAATTACAATTTCCCTTCACTGAAACTAAAGAGAGCAATCCCACTTCCATAAAACACTCGAGTGGCCAGAACGGAGCTTTGATCTTAACCCCCACTGAACACCTCTGGGATAAGCCTATTAGTGCAATCAAAAGGCTGTCGGGGCAATAACTCCACACTAATGCTGGTCGTTTAGTGATCGGGTGTCAACATACTTTTGTACATATAGCAGTTCTGGGCGATTTGACATCAAATCAATATCACGGTTAACTGTGCAGCACTACGACATGTCTGCAATAGTTTTAAGGTTCTTTTGAATTCCAGGATGCTGATTTGTTCCCACTGGCTTATAAGCCCGTACGATGTAGGCTGATGAGAAATAATGACTATGGGAAAAATGAAAGTGAGCACTGGGCAATATGTGTGTGTGTATGCTGTGACTAATCCATTTTCTAAAAATAATTTTTTTTTAAATAAAAATTCCAACATTCAGATGAAAACGCTACACACTGAATTGGAGCGCCCCCTTGTGTCAACACAAGCACTTAATCCCTCAAACACTACCTAAGCCCTTACCTTTTTAAAGACAAATTTTTTTTTACAAAAATTAACTCAACAACATGCCCCTGATGTGACGTGACAGAACAGAAACACAGATGGTGTGTGAATGTGCTGGAGGATGTCTGTTATGATGGCAAATTCACAACAAGTGCACATTACAGTAACCTTGTTTTGTTTTACCCATTTCTCGGTGCACCGGGAAATATCCATTCACTCGCTGGGGAATAAAGGCAGAATGAGAAAGAGAGAGAGAAAAAGAAAGGGAGAGAAAGATGAGGATGCAACTGGAGCAAGGAGGCATTGGGAGATACAACAATATCACTGTCAGGCCAATAGGATCATTATCTCTCCAACCGGATCATATTTATAAAAACCATAACAATATGAAAAGTTAAGAAAGGTGAGATTAGGGGGCGAAGTCACCTCTCGCATTTTTTGTTCAGCAGCATACACATTTCTAGACATTTGTAATCAAAAGAATAACATTTAATGAATCAGAAATAAATCAGACTAATGTGTGGGTCTTTGAAACAAACAGCCCATGGCCTTCTGTAGTGTCTATACTAACCGTTGTGTTTGTATGTATAGATGTGTAAATATTTAATTTCTATTTTAAGACATCTATTTTGCTCTTAGCGTCAATAATAAACATAAATTATTCGCTTTCCCAGTAAAATGAGGTGAGAGGCAGGACTTGATTCCGTGTGCTGCGGATTCAATTTTGAAAGTTGCAGCGATGGTGTATTACGTACGCGAGAGCCCACAGCCTTCAAGATCACTGACCCTCGCTGATTATTAAAACCTTCCTAAATATATAGAACGTCGAAACAACTAACGAGATCAAACTGGTTATTATGCCACGCTGCTCGTTTCAGCTTCGTTACTGGCATGTTATGAATGAATGAATTTTTATCCGCTTGCTATTTATTTGACTCGTATTTGCTGAATTTCACTTTCAATTATCTGTACTTTGCCTTACAGTCAAAATACCTCATTGACATCAGTTAAAAATCTATATCTTAAAAAATCTAATACTTTTTAACCAGACAAAAATTTACACATCTACACAGAAATGTAATTAGTTAACAGGCCAATTTTCCCAGGAAAATCAAGATCAAGATCAAGTATCGCAGATGCATTCACACCGATCAGCCATAACATCATGACCACCTGTGAAATATTACATAATTCACGTTTTGCCACCAAAACAACCCTGACCCATCGGGTCACTGACTCCATTGGACCACTGAAGGTGTGCGTCACCACTGCCATCAGAGATATTGAGGTAGGTGGGACATATCAGAGTCATATTGGTGCCATGTTCTGACTCATTTCTATTAAAACCAGCATTAACCAGTTTGTGCTCTTCTGTTATCAGTCCACTATGTTCTAACCTCTGCAGATCAGGGACATCTTACAAGAGATGCAGTTTTGGATTTGCGCCGACATCACAGTTTGTGGTCAAATTCTCACAATTTCCCATTTTTCCTATTTCCAACAAATCAAGTTCAGGGACAAAAAATGTTCACCTGCTGCCCGATATACACCACCCACATCCAGGTGCCATCATAACGAAATTCTGTGCAGATTCATTTCGGCCGTTATACTGTTATTGGCTGATCGGTGTGCTTGGATCGAAGAAGCACTGGGTCAGAGTGGACATCGTGGCATCAAGGCATACACGGATCTGTTCAAAATGCTGACAGAATCATTCGCAAGTGACGGAATTTCAAAATACATCGATGGAAAGTCACGGTGAGGCCTAAGGCAAAATCACATCTGGGCTCGAGTGAAGGGAAGAGAAATATTCCAGCGCTAAGCAACTCTATGTTTAATTGGATGGAAACGCAATTAGTACAGGATGAGTCAGCAATAAAACAGACACGGTGAGCTATATTTTAACCAAAAATATATATATAATAATAATTTAAAAAATGAGACACCACATTGATATCAGCCCCAGGATCAAAACAAACCTTAACCTTCTTACAGACATGACATTAACTGAAATTAAATCCTCATTCATATCAAAAGCTGAGATAAATAGATTACTAAATCAGGTGTGCAGTAAGTTTAACCTTCTTAGAGCATATTTATCGCATAAAGAAGATAATCTAACGGGTTAGAGACAACACCATACGTCTTAACAGGCTAGTTCTCCAGTTAGCAAAACTGCTATCCAATACAACACAACACAATGAGCACACTAGCCTGAGAGTTTATTTTTAATCCCACTCGCATTTATTCCAAGTCTCTCAGGTACTCCTTCCTGATTGGTGAGTTCTAATCCATCTCCTGCATTCTGATTCGCTAATAGAGCACATCCACACGCGAACTACCTATTAAAGTTGCAAAGGGGCGGGACTCTTTCGGAATACGGGCATGTTTTGAAAGAAACAATCAGCCGCAACAACGTTAGCTAGCTAGCTCATTTTAGCTAAGCTAGAATTGCGCCTCGAGCAGTTGATAAAAAAAAAAAAAAGGCAACAACGGTTGCGCTCTAGCAACGAGTAAGACGAAATTAAAAACACAACATGTAATACTTGAACATGAAAATTCAGAGTAAATAAATGAAAAATTGATTAAATCCGATTTCTAAAAAGATATACAAATATGTATATTATTTACCTCTTGTTAGCTACCGTCCGGCACAAAGGAAGCAGATGTGTGAGTGCGGCTGAGGAAACGGCCAATCAGATAACCGAATAGGCGGGACAAATGGTTTTCTAGCTTGTCATTGGTTGGGAGTTCCATCAATCACGCCTGAGCCCTGGGTACTTCACGTTTAATGACAAGCCCTATGTAAAGTTTAGTTTTGTTTAGCGGTCATATATATTAATATAAGTATATACGTTAACACATATTTCCTCCATTGTATAGACTCATTTATTATTTAATATTAATATACTTTTATTTTTATAGGTTGTAATGTTTTATACGAGTTTGCTGACGGTTGTGTGAGGACTGTTGTATAAGACATTGTATAATATTGTACATGATTTTATACGGGTTTTTAAGGACATTTTCTAAATATTGTAAATAAAAAATGACTTTGAATCTCAAACGTCTCCTTATTGGAAATTTTAACGTGTTATTTATGTATAATGGGATATGAAGTTGAGATGTTGGATAATACTGAGTAGTAATTCATTCACCACCTGTACGATGAGTCGAAGCCCCGCCCCCAGGACTCAGTTCCTGTTTCAGGTGTGTGTGTGTGTGTGTGTGTGTGTGTTGGGCGTGATCTCATCGGCGAAGACTTTTTTGGTTTTTGGTTTGTTTTGTTGTTAAAAAAATATAATATCAAGAGTAAAGCCGGGTTCTTTTTGGATAATTGAATTCAGATCTTCTACTCCGACTGGTTAAGAGCAGCTTTAATCAGAGAGGTGAGTAAAGTCATTAGGAGTAACCTGAGGTCGGACACTGCACGAGACCTTATTGTTATCTCGGACTGGAAACTTAACAACAAACTATACATGGAAATATTATGATTATTATTAATAACACTCGGGTATGTTGAAACATTTGGTCGTGTCGAGCATGTAATACTGTGATCAAAGTAAATCAAAATGTAACAAGCAGCAAACAAAGCTGACACAGTGTTGTTAGTACTGTAAGTATTGTGTACGGAAACACTGTATGCGAAAGGAGTCTCCAATTTCAATGTTTTATAACAGACCGAGCTAATGTTAGAACTTCCATTTTATCCATTTAGCATTGTTTTATACAATAGGCATGATCATAAAGCAGCTTTACAGAAATACTGTATACACACACACACACACACACAAATTCCCCGCAGTGTTTCGAGCTGGCGAACTGACACAAAAGTAACTGCCACAGAAACGAACGATGGCCAAGAAACTTCATATATATATATGCTGAGACAACATTGACATGAGAAATAATTCTCAAGAAGAACTAGACTCAAAGCCTAAAGTGCAATTAAATAATTTCCTTTCCTTTACCTGCGTGTTCTAAAGTGATAAGTGAAATTCAATATGAATTTAACATGACGTTCTGCTGAAATGATCGGTTCATTGCGAAATATAATATTTCGGAAACAGCAGAAAGTCTGCAGAAACAGGACAGTGTACATTGCTGTCTCTCTGTAACAAGTGGAATTTTTTTTCGTATTCCTTTCAGAAGAGAAAATGAGTGGGGAGAGATTGTTTTTAGCTGATATACTGTAGCTGTAACGAATGAAATGCCGACAGTGTAATATAATCGACTTGTTAATGGCTGGCGTCGACGGTTATTCTGTAACAGAGTACCCTATTCCTTACAAAACTAATACTAAAATGATTAAACTCTTGTTATGTTGAATTGCTCACATTTATAATGCATTACAAAAATGCATTTTTGAAACAGATTAGGAAAAAAAAAAAAAAATCCTTTTCCCTGATTGCCAGACAGTCCTAGAAATAAACAGTCCTAGAATAACCACTTGGAAAAATAAATTGCTCTCTTTTTTTGTTTCAGATTAGCGTCAGGATGAAACCAGAGGGGTCGATGGCTAATAGGCCAGATAACACAGCGTTCACACAGCAGCGACTTCCCGCTTGGCAGCCCATTCTGTCCGCAGGCATCGTCATCCCCGGCTTCACTATCATCGGTCTGGCCTTCATCGGCATCGGCGTGGCGCTCTTCGTCACCTCGCAGAACATCAAAGTGCTGGAGGTGGGACAGATGACATAAACTGAAAGTCTGGATGTCATTTTAGAACATTAAATGTATATTCGGGTTTACTCTTATGTTAAATGTAGATAATTAGACAGTCAAAACACTTTACTTCAAAGTCATGCTAACAGCAATTATCGCTCACTCAGCAGTTCTTAAGAATACCAATATCTGTTAAATGCGCAAATTTCACTGGTGGTTATTTTATGTAACAGTTTTATTTTTGCATTTTTACACTCTGTCTCAAGGATCAAACTCTGATGAGAATGTGCGTGTCTGAGTGTGTGTTTAAATAACCTAGAAAAAAAAAAAAAAAGCTTTGTTTGTGACATCATTAGCACAACCAATAATTAAAGCAAGTGAAGGATGTACAAGAATGTTAATAACCCTAGAACACTGATATCAGGGACCAAATAATGTAACATGGAACTTGGGTCTTTATCAGCTCATCAGTTAGCTTTTTAGTCCTTTAGTTTAGTAACAGAGGCATCTGTGCTCATGAGACTTGACAGATTTACCGACCCTAATGTGCAGTCTGTCTAAACAAGCTCGGGTTGTTCAAAGATTCAAGAATTATGTCGTATGTTTTTTTTTTTTGTGTTGGGATAATTTTTATGATTAATATGAAAAAAAAAAAAAAAGATAAAGACATACTTTGAGGGAGTTGCACATTTATTGCTTTTCCTCTTCACACATCAAACATGCTGAAATGGTGTAAATTACCAGATTGAATGCAGAATTAAAGGGAATGAGGATGAGTACAGGTCACTTATTATTATGACAGCAGCAGGTCTTTAGCGATGCTTTCAGTATCTGCGTAGATAGATTTGCACATTTAAAGAAAATATTTTTTTTTGACATAAACTGTGGTCTATCAGTAACCTAAGGCTGTAAGGTTCTCTTTTTGGTTAACTTGTAGATGTTATATCTACAGTGAATATATAACTGAATATACGCTGTCAAGAAAAAGTATGTGAAACTTCATGTGGAATTTCATGTTTTTTTTTTTTGTTGTTTTTTTTGCCTTAATATATCTCGTAATATGTGATACGATCTTCATCTAAGTCAAGAGTATTGACAGATATATATAATGTGCCTAAAATAATAACCCCAAAGATTCAGATCCTTCATGTCTTTATTGAGAAGAACCATAAGAACCTCATGATGCTACTGGGAAAAGTATGTGATCTCAAAAAAGCTAACTGGAGTCAGGTGTTGGCATACAGTACCTGGAGTCTTGTTAAGAAAATGAGGTTGAAGGTGTAGACTAGAGCTACTTTGACTTATAAAAAAAAAAAAAAGACTCATCTCATTAGACATGCTATAGAATGACTTGAAGAGAGTCACGCACATGAGTCGTCAGGTCACATTTTATGACCAGTCAGTGCAGAACTTCCGAAAGTCTTACATACTTTTTCTTGCCCCTGTAAAACACTACAGTATATGACACATGGATATTTCTACTATAGAAATGTAATTGCATTTCTTTTAACCCTTTATTGTGCAACAGACCGACTACACAGGCAGCGTGGGCAATTCTAGCTGTTCCCAGTGCATTGACCCCACTATAAAAGGCTGTGTGTGTGAAGTCCAGTTCTCCCTCAGCGAGCTTTTCAAGGTACCATCCGTTTCCCCTCAGCTTTCTACGCTTTGTGACCCGACTAATCATGACTGTCCATGATGAGATGTACTTTGTGTTTTCAGGGCCCCGTCTTCTTCTACTACGGACTGTCTAATTACTATCAGAACTACAGATCTTACAGCGTGTCCCAGGATGCCAACCAACTACTGGGAGACAAACAGTACTTTCTGGTACATTCTTGCTTGTGCATCTTCCCTTTTCTATTTTCTAATGGGTCAGGTTTCTTGTTAATTATTGCGAAATATTTATTTCAGTTTAATTAAGTAGGATTTTTGTGTCCTTTTTTTTTTTGTTTGTTTTTTTACCTGAACAGTCTCCATCAAGCACCTGCTCTCCGTATCAGTATAACTCCAGCTCGACGCCTATTGTTCCCTGCGGATCCATAGCAAACAGCATGTTCAATGGTACTGCTACCACTACATTACCCTGCTCTTGACAGATCTGTTCATTCTGATTTCATGTTAAAAACCATTTGCTTAAGAACAATGTATCATCTCTTCAGTGACGCCCTACGTGGACCGTTTTTATTCCTGGACATTCCGAACCTACTGTACGATTTCCAGCGCAGACACACAAACATGACCTCATTTTATGGGGTGCCATTACTTTTGTCCTAATTGAAAAGCTAGTCTTATCTTTCATCATTACTAATGCATTTTGGATGAATCTATGATGATATGAACGTCATATTATCATATGATGATAATCCCTCCTCATCGGTCTTAAGTTTGTCTGTGCAGTTAAAGTAAAGGTAGTTGCCTGTGTACACACTCACACACACACACACACACACACACACGCCAGAGTTTTTGCAAGTTTTTACAAATCATTCACAGTTAAATTAGAGAAAATATAACTGCACAATTTTGCCATATCTTTTAGTACTTGTAAACCTTGAATATTTAAAACAAGTTATTTTTACACATCGTGAAATAAAACGCATTCAACATTTTTAATACTTGTTTGTAAGTTAAGTCAGATATTATTTATTTATTAACTCTTGATGTTGGCTTTTTTTTTATTCACTGTGTCTGCCTTTATGCAATACTAAATAAAAAAATGATCATTTAAAATCTTGATAAATGATATAAGCTATAGTATGAAGTCTAGTATAAATGTGAATATTTGTTTTGCTGTTTTTAATGAACAGGTTTTCATTTTCTCTGTGCAGTCTCCTGCAAAGCATGAATTTTTAGCACTAACTTTTTTTTTTTTTAGCATTGTATCTCCGATGTCTACTGAAACTAAAATCATTCATTAACTACTACTACATTTTGTGTCTTGTTATAAATGAACATCCAGCCTGTGTTCTTTAAAGACTCTAATGACTTTTTTTTTTTTCTTCTTCTTCTTTTCTCTAAAGACTCTTTCCAGCTGTTCCAGATCGTCAATGGGGCGAAGACGCTTGTTCCGTTTGACAGGAAGGGAATCGCATGGTGGACGGATTACAACGTCAAATACAGCAACCCTACTTTTGTCAACAACTCCTTCGCTAACGCTTTCGCTGGTATTTATCCAAGTTACATTCCCGCATTATATAGCATCGACAGAGTGAGCTCACCATTCTCAGTCAAATTGGGCTACATAACAATTTGATCGATTCAATTGTTTGTCGTATATCATCAGTATAGTAAATCATTTCATTCTGTTTCCTGTATAAATAATAATATCCAACAAGCTTATTTTCTCCAGTATCTTTGTAACAGTCAGAGTTTATTCACCGCGGCAGCGCCGTCAGGACGGAGTAAAATGTGAATTTTCTGGGTAACAGGCTGGGTTTTAATTTTTTATGAAATTATTTTCATGAGGTGGAAAACAAGAAAAAAAAAGACGAGGCTGGTGAGAGGAGAATTGATATCTGCTGTTATGAAAGCTATAGACGGGATCTGTCTTGGTTTGTGGACATTGCGCAACATTAAAAGTATAGTGGAATTAAATATATAAAAAGTATGCAGACTCATTCTAATAATTTTTTTTTTATTTTCTGAATAAAACACCTTCAGACATCCTGTTATAGGAAAATAATCAAATTCATATATAAACAAATAAAAGTAATTTAGTTTTTTTAAAATTCATCTCATGCAATATCGCGGGGCGGGGCGGGGCGGGGGAGGGGGGGGGGTGAAGGAACATCTATGGAAGATTTTGGACACAAAATGTTAGCTAGCACTCAACAACTGGCAATGAAAGATGTTCATTTCTCTGGTACGATTAAAGAACCTTCCAGATGTTACATATCTTGTGAGGTAGCCCAGCACTTTTTTTTTATTATTTGTCAGCCATTTGTATATTATGCAGCGAACAGCAAACAGTTGTGTATGAAAAAAAAAAAAAAAAGTCTGTGTATAATAGATGAAAGGCGGCACAGTGGCATGTGGTTAGCACTGTGGCCTCGCACCTACAGACGCCTGTTTCCTCCCACAAACCAAAGACATGCAGATTAGGCTAATTAATGTTCCCAAATTCCCAAAGTTAATCAGGTGTTGAGCTGGCGACCCTACTGCCACAGGAATGGCGATACATGCCCAGGGTGGTGAGTATCCGTCGCCCGATGTGCCGGGTGGCACGTGTATGGACCCTGTCGACTAATAGATGAAAGTTTGTGTCTTCTTTTCAGGTACAACACAGCCCATAAACTGGCCAAAGCCCGTGTACCAGCTGGACCCAAATGACCAGGCCAATAACGGCTTTCTGAACCAGGACTTCCTGGTGTGGATGAGATGTGCAGCCCTTCCTGACTTCAGAAAGTTGTACGGACGGATCACAGGGGGAGATTACGCTAGCGGCTTGCCTGCTGGAAACTATAGCTTGGAAATCAATTACAGTATCCTTTTATCAGCTACTGTGTGTGTGTGTGTGTGTGTGTGTGTGTGTGTGTGTGTGTGTGTGTGTGTGTGTGTGTGTGTGTGTGAGAGATTCTTTTCCAAAATGCACAGTCACACTTGGATTAGTAAAAAAAATCTTTCCAGTAACAAATTCTACAGTCCACTAAAAGAGCATTATTCAAATTGTAACCACTAGACTTTTCAGCTGACTTTTCATTTGCATGCCATGCTTAAGAGAGGTGGAACCCTATCAGCTACAAATGCACACAGACAGGTTTGTCTAGTTGGGTGGAACAAAAAAAAAAAAAAAAAACAAATCTGAGAAAGAAATAGAGCAACAAAAGGGCGAGAAAGAGAGAGTTTGTGTCTGGTGTTTAATCGCCTACACTTAATGAAATGAAATAAATGAAATAGAATAAAATGAAATTAATATGAATTCAGTTTTATTTTAAAACCAATGGCACATAACATTCAAAAGGATTTTAAAAAAATAATATTTGTTTATTTTTTTTTTATTTTCAGCATATTGTCATGTGTGTGTCGTTGGTGTTAGAGTTTGGAGGAAAGTCATTTCAATGTGTTTGGATCCTTAACCTACAACCCAGACTACCCTGTTGTGAGCTTTGGTGGCACAAAGAAGGTAGTGTTCACCAATGTTTCCTGGATGGGAGGAAAGAATCAGTTCCTGGGCATTGCCTACCTTGTCATAGGTTCTCTCTGCGTTGTCATGGCGATAGTCATGCTCATCGTTTATGCGAAATACAAGTTTTCAGATGACGATAGCGCGTAACGAGTTATACTTGGCCTTGTAGTGGGGAAAGTGTGTGTGAACTGTTCTCTTGTACTTCAGTCAGGTCTCATGTTTTATTGTTACTTTTGTTTGTTTTTGTTTGTTTTGAACGTGCTTTAGAGCCCGTTGTTACATTTTACAGGTTTGAAACGGAGAAAAATGCTGGACCAAGAACATGAGGTATACCATGTACAGTACTTCTGGTCAATGTGACACATCAGTTGAAATCCACAGTGACTAGGATCATGAATTGAGGGTTTTTTTTTTTTTTTGCTTGTTTGTTTGCTTGCTTGTTTTTGACCCCCTGCTGATAATGCTACCAGCGGGACTTTATTTCTACATAATGAAAGCGTTGTGTCATTACTTCATGCCCATTATCTGTCCAATTCCCTCAAATACTTATCTGTACAATGTGCTCAAACATATCAGCTTCTTTCATGCACCATCACACACACACACACACACACACACGTCATCTCATAGTAATCAACCAGCCAAGCCAGGTTTCCGCCATAACTCAGTGCTATTGCGTAGTGGTACTGCATGACCTCATGTAACTTTAAGTCTGCTCATAAACAGCCTATTTATTTACTATACTTCCTTTCTTAAAAAAAAATTATTTTATTATTATTATTCCTCCTATTAAATGGCATAGCTGCGCTAGTGATGTGATGTGCCCCCACATGTGATATCAGCAATACAAATATAGCATCATCTAGTAATATAGCACAGAAATAAATAAGTAATCCCATGTATTTTGGTACAAATGGATTTAATGTGTGTCAGGGTGGGGAAGAGCTTCACTGACCCACATTAGACACAAATACAGACTTAAATACAGACACATTTTGTATGACAAAATTCATTGATGTCACCGTTTTAAACATTGTGGGATCATCATACTAAAGACAGGTTTAAAAGGAATCCTGAGACTCGTAATTGTGCAGCTTTATTATTGCCACAGGAATTTTTGTTACTCCGTCTTCACCCTTTATTTGTGTTCAGGAAGATGAGTCGTATTCTCAGGATCTGGTTGCACCAAAGCTTGGCATCAGAATGTTTCTCAGGGAATGTCTGAAAGCTGATTAATTTACTTAAAAGTATTTTAAAATACCTACAGCCATAACTGAAAGCCATCACACTGATTTTTATATTTCGATGTTGATTTAATTCCAGTCAGAGTCACGTCTGATTCTCCCGTACATGAGAATCTCTGAGACTGTTATTTAAAAGCAGCCGTGATTTTAAATGTATTAAGGATGAAACTTGGTATGTTTGCTTTTCTGACTTGATGAAGCCAAGTCATTTGAAACAGCTGTATTATTAAAAAATTGACCTTATTTAATAGTATTTAGTTGTGTCAGTTATATGCGTTTTGTATTATGGGACTTTTTTCCCGAGCAAATTTTTACTTCCGTGTTCCACTTCCTCTCTTACGTCAAATCAAATCAAAGTGGGTGCGGATTTTTCAGGGACTGTTGTGTTTTATATACTTTTGTATGTTGTTGTCTCAGGCTGTGTAACTCAACAGTGCCTTAGGTGTGTTCCAGATGATGCTTCACTGTGTGGGAATGTGTGTATCAGGGTGTGTACTGTACGTTTGTGGTCAGTGTAATATGTTTGTAAAACCGTGTTGGAAATGTTTTCTTTATGCCAGTGTATCACAACAGTGCCTTAGTTGTATTTATTCCAAACAGTACCCTCCAAATAAAGTTAAAGGTGCATTATGTGAGCATTTGTGTTTTAAAGCTTTATATTGCCTGATGATGATGATGATGATGATGATGATGAGCAATGGCTCCATGCATGGAACCCTTTTTGTTAAATATGTTTCTATGAACTGTAGCTTTAACGTAAACATATACTCATCTCAATACTCTATTTAAACAGACCCTCATGTCTTAAAGGTCAATTCATTAATCTTGGCTCAAGTGACGTGAGATCAAGTCATCACTGGTGTAGATTTCAGTAACAGAACTCGCCTAATAATCACTGCATTCTAAGACATATTTATTTCAGGGTCAGAAAAAAAAAAGGCAGGCGTTATTAAGAGTGCTCCAAATTGTTAAATAAATTCACCAAATGTATGTTACACTCACACTTTCTCAAAAATGTCAAGTTTAATTAGACCATTAAATCACACAATAGTTATACCAGTTATACCAATAGTGGTACCAGTTAGCACTTAAGATTAACTTTGCCTTTCTCTGTGCACTGTTCTGTGTGTTTAGATAGTAGGTGTGTTTCTATTTTGAAATCAGCTTTACCTCCATGCTGTAGGTGTTCAAGGACTGGGGGGAAGTTACTGTATGAGACATGTTCAAAAGAGTATTACAGCGAAAAGCGGAAAAGGCTGTAATGATCAGGTTTGGTCTTGGGTTTTGAATTTAACAATATTGAAATGTTCTTAATGATTTGTTTAGAGTCTGATGTTACAGCAAGGGCCATGTCGGATAAAGGACTACTTCCAATTTAAAACAAAATGTATATATTTAAACTACATTTTTGTGTGACACGATTGCTTTGTTATTTGGCAATAAACAATCTGAAAACTGAATTTATGCTGTATGTTCGAGTTATTCTCGGTTAGTTGTACTTTGTGTGTACACCATAGAAAAGCAGTGACACCGGGAATAAAATGTGATTTGCAATGTACAGATGTTATTGCTTTTTTATTTGAGACACGAGGATTAACGGCATGTCGCACTGAAAGGTCACACTGACTGAGAAGGAGCAGGTAACAAAAAAGGCAGGTGTCGCTAAGTGACTATTAAAAAGACTGATTACTTTCTAAAGGCAGCCCAATGGCGTACTGGTTAGCACCGTGGTCTCTTACTTCTTGGGTAAAAGATTCGATTACTGCCTTGGTTCTGTGTGCGTGGAGTTTGTGCTTGGTGAGTTTGGTGCTCCAGTTTCCTCCCACAGTCCAAAGAAATACAGATTAGGTTAATTGGCGTTCCCGAAATTGTAATACACCCAGGTGCCCTGCGATGGTTTGGCACCCTGTCCATCCCTATATGTTTATTTTTTTTTTTTAAGTCAAAACAAAAAATGGATAAAATACTCAGGGTTTTAAGGGCTACTATGACAATTACAGGTTATGAAACATTTTGTATACTATTTTTTAACACTTTGGAAAGAGTGGTACTGTATTGGTGTGTGTTCTACTACCACTTCAATGTATTTTATGTTTCTGAAAGTGGTACTTTTTACATTCATTCATTTTCCATGCCAATTATCCTGTGTGGGGATGGGGACGGGTGACCGGATCACGTCCCAGGGAACTCAGGGCACAGGGGCGGGGGACTAAATGGAACACAATCACCGGGCGCAGGCGTACACACACACACAGGACAATTTGGAAACATCAATCAGCCTTTGGAATCTAACTGGAGTACCTGGAAGAAACCCACAAAGCACAGTTTGAGAACATGCAAACTCCACACACACACACACAAAGGCCAGAGGTTTGACTGGGGAGTTGAACCCCTAACCCCGGAGCTGCGATGTAACTGTGTTTAAGCCATGTATGTAAGATCATTGGGACACAAGTGTCACTGCAGTATATTCATTCCACCACGCATTGAGACTCGTCGCCGTTTTAGTTTGTCAACTCTAAAGCGTCACCTAGCGTTTACTAAGTGAATAAGCATTCAGTATCAGTAACGGAAGCGCTCTCGAACATTCGACAGTAGAGTAATGTAAAATTGTATTGCTGCTTGTGTGACTTATTTCTTAGCATTAAAACATATTCAATATTCGCTACTTAATAAATAAACAAATAAATAAAAATAAACAAATAAATGCTCTGTCAGTAGGACGCTAACTACAATGTGCATGAAACGCCGTTAGAAAGAAACAAGAGTTTCTGATTGGCTGCGGCTGGCGCCGAGAGCGCGCGCGCGCCTCTCCTCGGTATTATCGCGAGATCAGTGTCACAACGCGATAACGTCACTTCCTGCTGCGCGTGCTGTTGTCGTCGGGGAAGAGAAAGGACAGAGGGAACCCGTCCATTTTCACACGCCGCTGGTGAAACTACATGGGCGAGTCCGAGCGACGTTAACGCTTTAACAGATCCTAAAGAGCGGCGTTTCGGAGCGCACAGAGAGGTGAGAGAAAACCCATGATGTTAGTGAAGCGGGTTAAAGTCAGTCAGTCAGTCAGCCGGCGCGCGGCCTTTGGAGCTAGCGCGTTAGCATCTCACCTGTTAGCTGCTTCTGAGAGGCCTGAGCTAATCAGCTCCGTGTTATTTTTATATACAACGTTTAGTTGATTTCTAAAGCGTTTGTTCTGCGCGGTGTAACTCGGTCCTGTACTTAGTTTTATTCAGAAAGCTGGTTAATCCCCGGGTTACAGGCCTGTCTCTCTCTGCTGTAACAGTCCTGATTATTTCTTAAATATGACGTACGTGTTAATTAACCATTTCTGTAGTCGCTAATTGTTAGTTAAATAGCGTGCACTTATTACAGAAAGACAATGCTCCGTATAACTAGCAGTTAGAAAGCAGTGTGTAAAGGGAAACGCTGTTAAACCGACCCTGCACGCTGATTGGTCGGTCACTGTGCGGCTGTCTTAATACTCTCTGTATTTACAAAGTTGCTGCAAGCCGCCAGGTGACCTAATGTGCTCATTTGCATATTCAGCAAATTCTTATGGTTGAGTATTCTGGCGTGTTACATGAAGAAACACAGAAATTGGGATTGTGAAGCCCAGATGCATATACTCGTATTTATTTGCATTTACGACATTTGCGACGCCTTTATCCAGAGCGATTTACATTTCACAGTACACGTATGTAGAGGGGGACGAATGGCCCAATAGTGACCACTTGGAAGTCGACGGGTTTCGAACCTTGGACCTTCCGAACTGTAGTCCAATGTCTTAACTACTGAACTCCCCCCCCCCCGACCCATATATACTGTATGTGCACACACTAGGTATGGTAATACGATATCACGAGACCTCGATTCTGATTTAATGAAAATTATGATATCGATAAGTATTGCCATTTTATAAATATCTCGATTCAGTATTAAATTTTTCAGTTTTGATTGTTACAATTTTAAAACTTTTTAAAACATAAAATTTTATGATTTTATGACTGTTTTCTAAACAGGACAGTTTTGTCACTGAACACAAATACAGCTGGGCTGTTCATCAGTCACCTTAGAAGAATAAATGACTAATGATTAAATAAGCCAATGTCAGCCATTCATTCGTTTGTCGCATCAGAGATGGTCACGGTGTTGGTTTTTCTTCAAAATGTGTCGACTTCAGTCTTCAGTGTCTTATTTCTTGTTTGGAAACGGTGGTCCTGCTTTAACACTCCCTCCTCCCCACTCCAGATGTCTGACGAATTGGTGAAGCAACTGAGCAGTTACAAGGCTCAGCTCCAGCAGGTGGAGGCTGCGCTATCTACAGACCCAGACAATGAAGATCTGCTCAAGTTACAGAAAGACCTGCAGGTGAGACTTGTAGCACGTGTCCATCAGTATCCTCAGTGGTGGTGGTTGGGGTCTTCACGGATCACCCGATACAATATTATCACAATACCCGAGTTTGTATTAGATTTAATTTGTATTACGATTCTATAAGCAACATGGCACAATTCAGTCTTTTTTTTTCTAGAGCATTGTCTGTAGAACTGTAGAGGAACAGGAACATTTTACCACTTCATGCAAGTTAATAAAAAAAAAGTGATTTTGGAGTGAATGTTAGAATACATGAATTTTCTTACATAGGATCGCGATATGTAACTGAATTTATTTTTTCCCCCTTATCTCTAAATAGCACAATTACTGTCATTGTAGTCCAAATAAATAATAATTCTCAGCTTAGTGACATCTAGAGTAAAACAATACCAGTTTAAGAGGGTAAAACTGACAGCACGTAATTCTCAGAAATGGGTGGTAGAGTCTGCTTAAAAAACAAATAAAACAGGTTTATTTTATTAGTTTAAACTAATATGAAAGAAGAATGCAGCCTCGTTAATCTGATAAGCGTCTCCTGCAAACTGCGCTGCTCCCAAACCATGTGTTTTGCACAGTGGCCGCAAGTAAGGTTCATTGCGATTCATCGCAAGTTTTGGCGTAGTGATTGTTTCCAATACTTGTAAATTTTAATGTTAAATGTTTTGAGCGGTCCTCGCGGAACATTGGTCGGTCACGCAGGGTGGCTCATGGCACCTAACACCGCATTTCACCACAAGTCACTTTTCATACAATTGCTAAAGTGATATCTAAATCCAGTCTCTGCATATTGCGCTCTCTCTCTGTCTTGGCTTTGATATCTCAATGGTAAGACAGAGAGAGCAATTTGACGAGATTGGATTCAGATTGATTATACAACTTAACCAATTAAATCCGACAACTCTTAATGTTAAGTGTAGATGTGACTGTCATGGTTTTCCATAATACAGATCAATTATTTGCTGTTTTTCCCCCCCAATCTTCTGCCTCGTTTTTGTCTTGGCTAGTTTGAACCCACCTGCCAGTTCTTCCCAACATACAAAAGGTGACGTATTTCCTCCGAGACAGACGATATGTTTATAGATGCAACTAGTTGGCTAGTGTTGGTGTGACTGGTCTTGCTACAAAGACAACAGTTAATCTATTCAATAAACACCTTTTCAAGTGGTTTCATTCTGGAAAAGACAAAAAAAAAATCACTTGTATGCTAAAACTATTGTTTCTTTAACTTTTTTCTTTCTTTCTTTCCATCTTTAGGAGGTGATCGAGTTGACGAAAGACCTGTTGACGTCTCAGCCAGCAGAGGGCGTAGCTAGTCCCAACAGTTCAGATGCTGTGCCTGCAAAACACAGCTGGAAAGTAGGAGATTGTTGCATGGCTGTGTGGAACCAGGACGGACAGTGAGTATCTCACACACACATGCATTTGAACACTTAAATTAATACTTTTGACAAGAGGGAGGCTGCCAAAAAAAAATAACTGTGAGTATCTAGTTCTTTCTTGGTTTCCCTTCTTCTTTTTGGGTGTTTAAGTGTTTTGAGCGTGTAGTCTCGTATACCTGTACTCATCCGCTTACAGTGCTTTGTCCTTTGCAGGCAGTACGAGGCCGAGATAGAGGAGATCGACAGCGAGAACGGCACGGCCGCCATCACCTTCACCGGCTATGGCAATGCCGAGGTGGTGCCTCTGCAGGCGCTCAAAGCAGCCGAGCAGGCCAAGAGCAGCATGGAGGAGGACGCCAAACCCAAGTCCAAGTGAGTGTGCGTCTGGGTTCTGTGTAAAAAGAAGTTAACAGTGAGGTGGTGGACACTTCTTAGAAACGTATATTTACTTTATATGTCCACTTATTCCGCTTTAGAATATCAGCTCCATTAACTTCTGGGTTCCATGGTTGAATCCCAAATAGGCTTAAATGAAAAGTTAGTGCACTATGTAGGGTGTACATCTATGGTTCCACACACCAAGTAGTGCCCTTAATCAGGAGTTAGAGATGGATTTGGAGTTAGATTCAGCCTTGTGTTAGAAGCAAGTTAGCGTTGTAGCTGGCATTAGCCATGAACAGAATGACATGGGCGGTTCAAGGGCGATTCAGAAGCGATTACTGCAGAGACGGCGTGTTGTTTAAGACGACATAACATTATCAGATGTGTGTTGTTGCTTCTGTGACTGGTTGTGAATGTGGGTGTCGGGCAGCTGCTCTCTCCTCATTACCGCGGATCGTACAGACCCACTCTCACCCGACAGTTGGTGTAATTAACCACTGTGCAACGCCTGGGATGCCGAGTGAGGCATATATAGTTACACATCCCAGTGCTGTTATGCTCTAGATCAGCACTCGTGAAATACCTCTCCTTCAATCAGATTACCTGGTTAGAACTAACTGTTGTGTAATTCACTATAACCTGTTATCATATTTCAATAGATAAGTGAGGGTGTGTTGTTGTGCTGTCAGTAATGGGATGCCTGATTTTCTTGTGCGTTTGTGCCATGCCAGGAAGAAGCTGCAGGCAGAACAGAGGGAATACAAAAAGAAAAAGGCACAGAAGAAAGTGCAGAGGATGAAAGAGCTGGAACAAGAGAGAGAGGACCAGAAATCCAAATGGCAGCAGTTCAACAATAAAGCGTATTCAAAGAACAAAAAGGGACAAGTAAGTCATGAAGGGTTAAAACATTTCCAGTTTACCTACAAAAACCCACATGTTGCACTTTAATCAATTTCTCCCTGTCCGCTCTCCCTCTCAGGTAAAACGCAGTATATTCGCCTCTCCGGAGAGCGTGAACGGAAAAGTCGGCGTGGGTACGTGTGGGATCGCAGACAAACCCATGACTCAGTATAACGACACATCCAAATACAACGTCAGGCATCTGATGCCGCAGTGAGGTGTTTGTGTCTGGACACTGAACGGAACCGGCTACAAAGTTGTTCCAGCCTGTTTTTATTTTGGGACGTGTGAAATTTGAAATGTAAGAAAAAGAAGCTAGCCTAGCTGTTAATTGGAATTCATAAGTTATGACTACGAGACTGCAGCTCCCGGGCGATACAGCTCGAAACTAAACCGTAACCTTCACTGGAAGACAACATGAAACCATTCATCCAGCAACTTCCTGTCAGGAGTAAGCTTAAGATGTGTAAATATATATACAAGATGTAGAAATATAAGACATGCATAATTCACTTCTCTCATATTATTAAGCAAAGGTGACCAGGTCTGCCAGTTATCCATGAGGATTTATCAGATTCGGTATCTGTTTCTGACAAATGGTTATCGATGTATCTGATAGCCTTTCTGTACACTTAGTCCGCAGTAATCTTTAGGTCCCAATATTCCGGTGGAAATTGGAACCCGGAATTTTAGTTTTTTTTTTTTTTTTTGATACTCAATAAATGCTTCATGATGCTTCTAGGAAGAAGCACGACTGAAAACATCTCCTCCCGAGTCTTTTATTAAATAACCTGGGACTTGGTCCGTATTGTGTGTCAAACCTTTGCTATGTCGGTCCTATACATCATGTATCATCATTTTGTGGAATAAATTTCTGTTGTTGCTTAAAGGGTTTTGTACACCTTTATAAGAAATAAAGATTTTTTTTTTCCTACCTGTAGGTCAACCATGTGCGATTCTGCTGTCGGTAGTTAATTTCTAATGCTACTACGAAAGAAAGGTCAACGCTGCCTGACAAAGGTTGTGTTACTTGACATACGTTATCTGTAATAATGCAATAATATAATACAATATCTGAGAGTGGTCTCAGGACTGGCTCCGGATCCACAGACACCCTGACTAGGATAAAGCAGCTAATGAAGATGAATAAATCAACCTGTGATATTAGTTAAAACATTTTGTATTCTCAAAAATACAGTGGCGATTCAAAAATTATTCTGGATGTATAAGTAATTTTAGTTGCTTTTTTAGATAATATAAAAAAAATAAATAAACGAATGTAATGTCTGGTTTTTAATACACTTTTATATTCTGTCAAACAAGCTTTCATGTTTCCTCATTAAAAATTGTTTTCGGCCGAGCTGCGAGTCATAAATGCACCGCTGTCTTCACTTCTTCATCAGAAGTTAGGGCTGCTTTCAGCGGATTAAACGGGTGAAAAGCGTTCTTCAAAGTGATTTAGTGACCAAATTCACTGCAAGCTAAAAATATAAATAATGCTACATTCTGAACAATTTAATGTCTTAAACTGAGCCTTGATCATAGTTGAATAGAACTGAACAGAAGCATACCCTTATATACGTCTAATTTACGCACATCAATTTCTGACAGTTTTGTGAAAAACAATAAAAGGAGGGCATCAAGTAAGGTCTGATATTCGAGGTTCAAGGGAAGAAGAAGTAAATGGAGAGAGGGAGATCAATAAAATAAGAGGTGAGAATTGTTGTAGAGGTGTTTTTGTCCAAGGTTGCTGAAAATAAAGAGACAAATACAACAATTTAAACTCGTGGGAAAGCGTGGTCAATGTGTTTATGTATAATTCATGTAGTTACCTTCACTAACCAGCAGTTGGTGCTGTTCTGAGCTGCTTTATAATCCTGTATCCATGTCTCACCGACACATGATATCCAACCAAGAATCGGAGTGGATTGTGTGTTCGTTCCTATGTAACTCCCACAGTGCCAATTGTGTGTAAATTTACTCATTATTTAATCGAAGAACTAGTGACTTTATAAAGGAATTAAAAATCTTGTTTAAACATAGAAGAACCAGGAACATCAATCATTTAAGGCATCAGTAAAGTACGACTTCGAGTCCATAAGCAAGAGTTTGTATGTTAGACTACATAAATGTCTTTAAATGACTAAACTGGGGGGGGGGGGGGACTTTAAAGTGTAAGTTCTAATTTAATCCACTGAAACTCCATTAATAATCACAGACATTTTTCTTCTCCCTCTTGCTTCTTACGCATTTTTCACACACGTACTGAGAAGGCTGTATCGATATTTGGAGGAAACCTTTTTTTTTTTTATAGAACAGCCATCTGTTTCATATTATTCATCATTTTCCACTCTCTACCAGACATGTGGTTATGGATTGTTCTCAATATGCTATATCATGCTGTGGCTAAGTGACGCCAGTGTGGTTGAATAGTTTTCCTTCACCACACCACTTGCTGGTCACTGCTGGGCTTCGGTTAATCTGATTCCTTCCAACACGCGGATGGTGCGGATGAGCTCTGATGCTGGAGCTGGCTTTCCTCCCATACAGCAGACCTCTTGTTCTCCTCAATTCCACTTCTATCGTGTTTTTCTTCTACTACGCACCAAGTAATTAGCCTACAGAGCCTCATGCAGGACTTGAACTTGTGCAGCTGATGTATGCTTCCTTTGGAAACTGAAGACGGAAGTATGATATTAATCAGTGGCTGGACCCCAGAATTCCACAAGAACTAGTGGAAATGTGTACACTGGAGAACGGTATCCTCTTGGCTCCCTGGTGAAATATTAGAACACAATAACCAGCTATATCCAGGGTCTGTTTGGTGTATGTTATTTGCCCTGGATGCCCAGACCCTATTTATGCCAGGCCACTTTATTAAGAGGGCCTTCTCATCTCGGGCATTATTCAGAGGTGCCACTCTCCAAGACGTCTGCCATGCAGCTACCTGCATTCACTGTGCACGTGTTCCAGGTTATAGAAACTTCACAATGGTTTGACTTTTGTGATTATTGTTGACCATTTGACCCAGTTAAGTTTTTTTTTTGGGGGGGGGGGGGGGGGGGGGGGGGGGGATAAGCATTACATATCAACATGGGGCAAGCCCTGCTCAAGAACCCATTATTACCCCATCAGCACCATTAGTTATAACACTCTCTAAAGTGTTGCTTAACTTTTGTCTCAGTTTCTATTTAAAGATGTGAGGTTTTTCCAGGGCAGCCTAGTTCGCTCACATGCCTTCATTAAAGTCTGCATGTTTTTTTTGTTGTTGTTTTTTTTTTAGAAATTCCACCAGACTAACTAAATGGGTCACTGGTCCACCAACCTGCACACGTCCAAAATAGTTTCATCTATGACAGCCATATTAAAAGCAAGTCAGTGTTTTTAATCATATAGTTTGACTATAAGCAAAGTTTTTCTTTTCTCATTGAAATATATACAGATGTTTGTAATTCGTTACAAGGTTTTTTACTTTTGAGAAAGTCGTTGACTGTTTATCCGAGCCATCCTGCCATTATGGTTTTTAACTGGGGTGATTCCAAATTTAGATTTTTCCTTCAAATAGGGATTAGTCTTGCCTGTGAAGGCCTATCAGTATAGAGCGAGAAATGCAGGGACGTTCACGAAAGCACTTCCCATATTAAACATTTAGTAACTGGTCACAAAATGCTGGGACATAAAGCAGGACTACATCATGGCTGGGACACACATTACAGACAGTGAGCAGAGAAGAACCATACAGACATGTGAAAGTCCACACACAAATTACGCCAAGCTCAGGATTTACCCATGGACTCAGGAGCTGTGCAAATTAACAAAATATAAGTTTATATTAATCCCTAGGCTGCAACCAAACAAATTTGAACAAATTCCATCATTTGACATCAATGCTTACATGAGCAGATCATTTGTATTGCCTTCGCACCTGTATTCTTTTGGTCGCTAATGTGCCTCAAAAAGTGAACCGAAATTATTTAACACAGCTATCTGGAAAACCTACACGCTTCTTCATTTGATACATAGACTTTAAATCGCAAACAAAAAGAAATTGACCAATTTTGATTAAAAACTGCCAATGCCATTTGGAAGGTGAAAAACATGGGAGTTGGAATTCTACCACAACTTTTTCCCCCCTCAAACAGATGGCCCACACAGTGGCGTAGTGGTTTGCAGTTTCGCCTTACATCTCCAGGGTTGAAGGTTTGATTCCTGCCTTGGGTCTGTGTGTGGAGTTCTTCCTGTGCTTGGGGTGTTCTCCTGTTTCCTCCCACAGTCCACAGACATGCAGATTAGGCTAATTGATGTACAGGATAAGCAGTATGGAAGATGAATATCATATACTGTACATATATGCAAACAAGTAGTGTTACATTTATAAACGGACAAACAATTAAATAAATCCAGAAAAACATAATAATGTAATACATAACCAGTATTAAATGTATATGTGTGTACAGAAGGAGCAGTCCCCCCCCCCCCCAAACAAAAAAAGCTTCACTTTGAGACATATGTCATTTCCCTGATTGTCACAACAAATTAGACCATATTTTTATTATTTTATGTGTTTTTGCACATTTCATACTAATTTCCCTAATTTTCTTTTGATTCTGTAAAGTTCATTTGCATCAGTAACCACTGTTAAAGGTGCTGTATTGAACTGAACTAAATTTAAAAAACTGGTTGTTTCTGTAAGAACCTCAGCAGCGATCTCATTTCCCCTCTCATCTGTTCCAACCACTCAACATTCAGCGTCAGCGGTATACTAATCAACTCCTGATCATCTGTCATCCTCTGCACCTCTTTCTCACTGGGTCAGGACTTAAGATAGATATTTTTTTATGTTTGGTAAGCCACACAGCGACCCATGAATCATTCAAGTATTAAAAAATCAGGAGCTTTGGAAGCAGAATATGAAGAAATTAGGGCTGGCTCAAGTACTGGGACAAAAGTCTTAAATCCCCCCTTAACTCAATAAACAAAAGAAAGGTTTTGTCTGTACATTGGTCAGAACTTGCGCTTTCAGTGATGTATTTTCTTCTCATACATTGTAGGACCCGAGACCAGTCTAAAGAAATTTCAGTCTGTCCAGTCAGATTTTGTCACAGTGTCAGACAAAACTGTCCAAACAGAATTTAATGAAACTTAGATATCTGCCTGATATTTCACCACAAGTGAAATCAAAGTAAAAGTAAAAAGCTGTTGAGTAAAAGTGATGTTATGAACAGTTATGTGTGGGATTTAATAATCTCCTTTAAAATAATCTACTAATGCGCTGCTGTCTCAATGTAAACAAACACCTGCACCGATAGATATTAATGAGAAAAGATAAAGTGAATATTTTGACTGGGATTAGTTCATATTCTCACTTTGGCTGAAATAACAGCGCTGAAGTGGTATAAGTGAATTTTAACACGCCGGAGTCGTTTTAAGACAAAACTTCATCTTTATCCGATCTACTTTTTTTTCCCTCCATTTCTCATCTGTGATTCTCTCTCCGATTACCGAACAGCGAGTGTATTTGTCTGAGCACCAAAGAAGTACAACTTAGTGTAAACAAGGCGCAAAAAATCAACTTTTCTACATCCTTTCTTTCAAGGTTGATTATAATACGTTGAAATGACAGTAAATTTGAAATCTTGCTGTGACTGCTCTTCAAGTTCCTAATATTTAGCCACCAATCCAATGGAAACCAGTACCATACAATGTTGTCACACACCAATGTCAACGACATTTTGAAAAAAAAAAAAAAAAAAAAGGTGTTCATCTTTGTTGTAGTATTATTATTATTATTATATATATATTTTTTTACAAGGTCTGGTTTCTTCATATTTTGTTTCTAAAGAGAAGAGAGAGACTTTGATGTGTGTTTTTTCCTGAGGTAGTTTTGAGGCTCCGCCCATAACCGCCACATTTCATTTAAACGCGTCATTGTGTCCTGCAACAATGTGTCGCGGTACAGAATATTCCCTCTTTTATCTCGACGCCATTTAAACACACACACACACAAGAAAAAGATCCAGCACGCCGTTGCCTCCCCGGTTTTCTCCCAAATTGAGTCGTGTCCAGTTCCTCCCTGTCACTCGCACGCTGCCGCTTTACACGCCCCTCTATATGGCCCGTGACGCACTTCCTGTTTACACGCGGTGGCGTGGCTGGCGGCAGCATGGCAGTGAGTCAGGACGATCCCGCTGTAGGGCGCAGAGTCGCTCGAATCGCAGCACTGAGACGGTAAGCGGAACTGCATTATTCATAAGATCGGAGCTGAGGATTAACCCAGACTACTTTCTCATTTCAGTGTGTTACTGCTGTCTGTGTCGTGTCTGTCTGCTGCTCTAACTCCAACTCTAACACTACTGCTGAGCTCTGGATGGAAGATAAAAAAAAAAAAATCAGATAAATACTGTTTTTAAAATGTGTTGAGTATATAGAGTCGTTCTTCCATAATTAATGTCTTTTATTTATTTATTTATTTATTTATGATAATGATTTATTATTTTTATTTATTTATTTATTTATGATAATGATTTATTATTATTATTATTATTATTATTATTATTATTATTATTATTATTAATAGATGTTATTTCTGCCAACCCTTCTTAATAGCTTTCGACAAGCCCTAGTCCTGGTTCTTTTAATAATATTAAATGTACAGATGAATGCTGTTGTTTTTTGAGGCTTGTCTGATTATATAATGCAACTTGGCAAAAACAAAAAATGTTGCATAATTTTATGATCAAATTGCTTTTTTCTTCTTCTTCTTCTTCTTCTTCTTCTTCTTCTTTTTTTTTTTACTGTAAAAACACCCTCGAGTCAAAGATTCTTTTTTACAGAAAAGTTTGTTTTACATCGCTTCAGCCATGTTGATGTCATTTTTCAGTACAAAATCTTAATTTCATGATCATCTGGGAACTAAGATTTTTCTCAGTATAGAAACTGACATTTATATGTTAGTGACAGAAACTGGCATACTGTATATCCGGAAACAAGCTTTTCATGCAGATATAATCCGTTCCAGAAGCGTGCTTGTATATCAAAACGCTCGTATATCAAAGTGAATTTCCCTCATAAGAAACGATGGAAACTCCATTCTACTACAACCCAAAAATGTTCATGTAAAAATAATTCATACAAAAAAAGATGAAGTAAAAATAAAACAAATTAATCTGCACTTCATGGCTGTAGTGATTGAGACCAGAGGAGAAGCGGGGGGGGGGGGGATGGGGGCGTCTGCTGTGTAGGATAACTTTCACACACACACACACACACACACACCAGTTTACCAGTTTAACATTTCAGACGTTTTTTTTTGTTTTTTTTTTTATGTTCCGACTACATGAAATCAATCTGATTCCAACATAGATCTGAACAACGCCCAAGTGATTCAGGATTCTTAGGTCAAGTTCCCTTAACAGGTTATGCAAAAGGAACACGTTGCAGTTGCGTGCTTTAGGACAAGTTGCGTCATGTGCTCATGTGCAAGATGTGTCATTTCTGTCTTCTGCTTTTATGGAATGAAAAACTGTTTGTCAGTGGATGTTAAATCTGAGTCAGTATCGGCCAAACATTTAACGGTCAGAATGTTACTTGTGCTTCCTAGTAAATTGATATTTTTAGACTTTACTTTTATATCTTGATGTTGGTTGGTTACGACTGGATGAGAAATGTTTTGTGTTTGGACTGTTAACATGCCCGTTTAGTGTTCAAGAGAATGTAATTTACACGACACAACACTCCGGGATCTTGACCTTGAGTGCACCATGGAACTACGTGTGTAAAGGCTGAATCTATAGACAGTATTATAGTATTAGTAGTAACTCATTCTGTTCATATCAGACCGGTTCATCTTGTATTAAAGGCGTTTTAAATTGTAAGTCTGCTTTATATGTTTATGTCAGTTACTGTTTTTTTTTTTTTTTTTAAACTCTCTGTTACTAACTAACACACACAGTCAGATTCATGATAAAAATAATTCTACTCTTGGACTAGAATTATTTTAGGCCAAATATCCACTCCTCTCAGTTTTCACTGTTCCTGGTCGGGGTTGCAGTGCGAGCAGGCAGAGAACGGTAGTCCAGAATTTTCTCTCCCCAGCTACAGAATCCAGGTCCGCCTGGGGCATCGCCAGAGTGCAACACTACTGCTGCTGCTGGCCTGATCCACTTGTCTGTCTCACACTCTCTTGATACTTAATACTCAGGATACTTAAACTCCTCCATGCTCGCGTCTAAAAGCAAGAGTAGGAAAACCCCACTGTTTTATTCCATAGAAACATGGCAAATGAAGAAGGCTTTGTTGTTAAGGCGGGTGTGAAGTTTTAGTTATAAGTGTTACTCGGCTCAGCCAAATTCTTCCTGGGTGTGATTGTGTGTGTGTGTGTGTGTGTGTGTGTGTTTAGTCAGTGGAAATGCTGAGTCTCTAACAGAATGGTGTTATTCAGAGGAGAGTTTAGTGTTGCTTCATAATATAATGTCAAGATGTTCCACACACACACACACACACACACACACACACAGAAACTTGCAGCATGACGGGACAGAATTTGCAACTTGTTTTCCTTTGTTAGATGACAGGCACACGGTGGAACGAGAGCACACAAACGGTGGCTTATGTTTAGAGTTAAATCAGATCACTGTGTGAGAATGCGTGTGGGATGAGGGTTCACGTTTGTTTATCTGTCTCCCCCCCCCCCCCCCCCCCCCCCCCCCCCATTGTTATCACTGTCATCAGTGACGCAGTGATTGGGTGTGTAAGGGACAGCAGCCCTTTGTCCTGATAATGAGAATAAATATCAGGAGTTTACATGTCAGCATGTTACAGCCGGTTTCAGCCTCACGCCCAGTCAGCGTTTCTCTGTCCCAGTTTCAGTACTCAGTAGCTGGAACATATCAGACATTATAGAAATACTGATTTCTTTTTTTTTTTTTTTTTTTGTTTTGTTATTTTGTTGGTGTTCTCTCTTTGAACGAACTTGTTTGGATATTGGATCTCTAATATACCGCAGTATGTCATCTTGACATGGCAATGATTTTTCCAATCCAATCCTAATATTATAGCAATATATAATTACGCCTGGAAGTTGAGTCATGTTCACTGGACTTCATTCTTGTTAGGTAGAGCTGTTTCATTACCCATCCAAATGACTTCTTCAGCCTGAGGGAAGTTGGTTAGTCCCTCATATTTTAATCCACCAAAGGATCGTCCACTGTCCAAAAAAAGACCAAGTCTTCATTCAAAAATGAAGGTGAGAGTCGGAGGGAGAGTCGTTAAGGGGTAACAATAACCATTAGACGTTGCTTTCTTGATGAACCTGTGACGATGTCCTGATCTTCCTGGTGATGGATGAAAGGGCAGCGTGTAAAATAGGAGACGGGTTGTACCTCTGTGGAGAGAAGGAATTTCCACTTGGCTATATAGATGGCTTCTTTTACTCCTCTCTTAAACCATCTTAATCCTCACTGTCACTCACTCATCGCCTTTACCGCTTTATCCTGTGTGCCAATCCATCTGATGTCCCACACACACACACACACACTAGTTGCAATTTGGGAGCGCCAATTAGCCTAATCTGCACGTCCTTGGGCTGTGGGAGGAAACCGTAGTACCTGGATGAAACCCACCAAGCACGGGGAGAACATGCAAACCGCATGCACACAGAGCCGATACGGGACTCGTACCTGGACCCTGATGGTGCGAGGTGACTGTGCCAACCTCTATGCCAACGTGATGCCGCTCTTATCCTCTCTGTCCAAAATGATCAAGATTTAGCATCCAGTAACGTCCCTGTTATAAAAACATTGTTATTATTCATTCATTGGAAATGGATTTTTTTCATATCACAGCTTGACGCTCAGCAGCTCGTGCCGGTTCGCGGTGCATTTTGTTCCTGAACAAATCAGTGATAAGCACAGCATGTTCTCCGGTTACTAAAGATAACTGTGTATTACAGATTACTGATAGGAAATGTACAAGTGCGTGTGTGTGTGTGTGTGTGTGTGTGTGTTAGCCTCTCTGTACTTTAGAACTATAAATACTATAAATAAGGCATGAGGAAGTCAGGAAATTATTATTTAGATAAGTAAAGCAGAATGTCACACATGAGAGATTATATAACGTTTCTTGTTCTGCCCAGGTATGGTGACGTGTGATGGAGTTGAGAGCTGGAGCATTAAGAAGGTGGCGCTCTGGCTCAGGGAGCAAGGCTTCAGCGAATACGTGGAGCTTCTATGCGTTAAGCACCGCGTGGACGGAGCCGCTTTGTTGTGTTTAACAGAACATGACCTGCGATCGCCGCCGCTGCAGCTCCCGCGGCTCGGGGACATCAAGAGGCTCGCACTCGCCCTGCGGCGGCTTCAAAGGCGGCACACGCGCTCACACGCGCCGCTCAGTGACTCTGGCACAAGCAGTTTGTTTCTCTTACATACCTCAGGATCAAAATGCTGCTCGTGGAACGACAGCACGGACCGAAACGTCTCACAGAGTAATGGCATCGGTATGGCGGTGTGGGAGGAGCATCGCCGCGGTTACTCGAACGGGAAGTGTAAGGAGGACGACGGCCGTCTGGATCCTGAGGGATGGAAGACAGCAGTGAGCTCTGTCTATGTGATGCTGGTGTTTGGCATCACCTCCTTTGTCATGGTGCTGGTGCACGAGAGGGTGCCTGACATGCGCACATACCCACCTCTGCCTGATATATTCCTCGACAGGTGTGTATACTGTTTACAGTATACAGTGAGGGTGAAAGTCGAATAAAGCGCAAGCAAATATTCTATTCCTGTTATACCGCAGCAATTTTGTTCACTTAGTGTTTTTATTTATTAAAGATCACGACATTGTACAATTTATTTGCTTGTTATGGTCCGTACTTAGAACATCTTAAAACGACTATAGACCAGAAAGATATCCGTCTTTAGCTTTTGCTGTGTTGGAAAACTGAGACTCGATCCAAAAATACTAAACATCACCTTAAAAAGAAAACCTCCACCAATAACAAGTGCACATGTTTCTTTTTACATTCCACCCATGTGCAGGTTGCTACTAGAACAATAAAAAAAACTTTTACCTGCATCTATACTGTTAGTCAAACATCTGGACGCGCTTTCTAACTCCACGCTCGTTCCTGATGTTTGATTCTCTCTACACTGTAAAACAACACTGAAGGCGTTTATCCGAAACACACAATAATCTCCTCTGAACAGTCGATATAGAGATGTATATCTGCTCCTTCTGCTCTGTAAAGCTTCATAACGGCTCTAATCCGAGGTGCTGGTTGAGGTTAATTGGTGATTTCTGAGGCTGGTGACTCTAAATGAACTTCTCCTCCTCAGCAGAGCTAAGGTTTTGGTCTCGCTTTCCTGGGAAGGTCTTCATGAGAGACAGTTTCATCCTGGAGCTTGATGGGGTCTATAGAAGGATAAAAATGTAGGCGTATGGGTGGGACCTGGGTATAATCCTCATTTGTACTGACTTTTAATCCTGTCTATGGTTCAGTGTTCCTAGGATTCCCTGGGCTTTTGCTATGGCTGAGGCCTGTGCTCTCATCCTGTGTTACATATTACTCCTAATACTGCTGCTGCACAAACACAGGTATGCTCATAATCACACATGCACACACACGTGTTATAGCTGCACAAACACGAGCACACGTACACACATGCATGTGCAATATTACAGATATTTGACCTTCTTGAAACCAAGGGCTTTGCTTTAAACTATGACCACACGGATGTCACGTATGTGTGTGTGTGTGTGTGTGTGTGTGTGTGTAGATCTATTCTCTTTCGCAGATTCTGTAGTTTAACAGGAACTGTGTTCCTGCTTCGCTGTGTCACTATGTTCGTCACCTCCCTGTCTGTCCCAGGACATCATCTGCAGTGTTCAGGAAAGGTCTGAGAATTATATATTTTTTTTCTTTTATACAACATCTTTTAATGATTGAGATCTTTATTCAGATAAAAAAAAAAAAAAAAATCATCATATTTCTTCTTAATTTATCCTCTTCATTCAGTCTGCAGGTAATCACAACATGCATATTGTGTGTGTGTCTAGATGTACGGTGATATCTGGTCGAAGCTTTTGCGATCATTAGAGATTTGGAGTGGTTTTGGCATGTCCCTGACGGGGGTACACACGTGTGGGGATTACATGTTCAGTGGACACACGGTGATTCTCACCATGCTGAACTTCTTTGCCACAGAGTGTAAGTGTGCTTCGTTCAGTGTGCACATTGTGTGTGTGTGTGTGTGTGTGTGTGTGTGTGTGGTAATAAAGGGGTGGACAAATCATTGGACACAAGACAAGTGATCTGCTTGATCTGACTGATGGCTAGCATAAACCTCTCCATGCACTATGATGTCATAGCCAATTTATAGTCAAATATATATTTTTCTTGCCAGAGAATGTGTTGATGATTTAATTTTTTTCTTCATTGCCTTTAATGGTAAGTTTAACGTAATGGACTTGATTTAAGACTATTTAACATTGATAGAAGGAGCCTTTCTGGTGTCAGAAGGTTTCCCGGTAAGGAAGTGAGATTATCAGATTTATAAGGGTGTAATAGCTACTCAGATCGGCCATAACATTACAACTCAAAAACATTGCAACCAGTCTTGTGTAGGTTCCCCTTGTGCCACTGGATGTTGTGCTGCGGTGTCTGGCACCAGAACGTTAGCGATAGATCCTTTGGGTGTTGTGGGTTTTGGAGTGAGGCCTCAGTGGATTGGACTAATTTCCCGTTGGTGCTCAAGCAGAATGGGATCTGCAGAGTTTGGAGGTTGAGCATGTGGTCCTGGGCGCTTTGCCTGCTGCATTTGCTGTATGTTAATATATTGTGTTGTTAATCAGTGTGTATAGTCGTTACTTCGCCAGCCGTACAGTTTCCTCTCTTAATGTCAATGAGACAAAAATCACTTGTCATGGTAAAGAAACGTGAAAGGATAAATTGTCCTGTTTGCAAGACTTTAGTCTCACGGTCGTTCCCTAACATTAAACGCAACTATAAAAAAAAAAGTGCAACGATTAATTCATTAATAAATGAAAAAATGTTAACGTACAAGTTCTCACAACCAACTGAGATTTCATACTAAGCAAATCTGAGTAAAAACTAAACAACAGTATTTTATAGTATTCCCCAGTAGCACATTATCATCATGATCATTTGTAGGTGTTTGAAGAGAACAATTAGTTTTCTCAGCATTCAATCAATAGTCTGTGCTGTTGGTGTTTCTCTTTTTTTAGACACTCCACGTAACTGGCACATTTTGCACACTTTGGCGTGGGTGCTGAACTTGTTTGGGATCTTCTTCATCCTGGCTGCTCACGAGCACTACTCCATCGACGTATTCATCGCCTTCTACATCACCACCCGGTTGTTCCTGTACTACCACACTCTGGCCAACACACGGGCGTATCAGCACAGTCGCCGAGCTCGCATCTGGTTTCCAATGTTCTCCTTCTTTGAGTGCAATATCAACGGTCCCATCCCCAACGAGTACTGCTGGCCCTTCTCCAGGCCTGCCTTCATGAAAACAGTTATTGGCTAAAAGGAATGTGTTTATGTCACAGCTAGACTGTCTTGACTTATTGTCCAATGGATTTAGACTGTTGAGGAGAATAATATATTTATTTATTTTCTTCATTGGCTCTTTTGGATGAATGGCAGCATTTGGTATTTTCCTGTTGGTTGAAGGGAATCTTTTGCATTTGGACTCGGACATTAATCTTGTACTAGTCAGTACCAACGGAGCGCATGACTACTCGAGAGAACCAAAGTCCAGAGTTCTTTCTTATCTCATTTATTCCTAAATATCTACAGGAAATTGAACAGCTGACTTAAGATATAGCACCACACATTAGAGTGCTGACACTACTGCTCACAGTAGTTGCTTAAGATGTGTTCTGTGCTGCTCATTAGTCCTTTTTTTGATACTGTGTAGTACATTTTTTTTCTTCAATATTTTGTTCTAAACATGTTCTGACAATTTTTGGAGAAATATGCATTACTTTATTGGAAGATCAATATACAATAATTTGTGCAATTCACTATTCCAGAAAATGCACAACGGCGCCCTCTTCTGCATCATAAATACTTCAGCTTCTCTGGTTACGGAGTATTTCCCCAAATTGTCTATACCGCTTTATCCTGTAAACAAGGGTCGTGCCAGGCCTGGAGCCTATCCTGCAAACTTCATGGACACATGAAGATTAGATTAGATTAGATTCAACTTTATTGTCACTGCACAACGAAATACAGCTAGCATCTCACCAGAAGTGCATTTTCACAGTGCAGAATAATTTGCATATATAAATACGTAGTATATAAGAGTATGTAGAGAGGTAGATTATTTACAATGGGTGCAAATGAACAAATTATTACAGGTGGTACAGTAAGGAAGGTATTGTATACCATGCTAAAGAATTTTGCATATGTAAACATTATACAGTGAGGAAGGTGTAGCCAGTGTGAAGATATTGTATACCTATAATAAATAGGTTGCATATGTAACTGTAAACAGAAATGGTTATATACAAAAAGGGTTATATACGCTGAGTGCAATGAAGAAGGATATATGGCAAGATAAGAAACGTAAATATGAATGAATATACAGAGAAGGGTTATGTACAATGAGTGCAATGGTTGGGAATAAGGAAACAAATTGCATATCGTGGTTATGGTATTGCAGTAAAGAGGGTTGTGTACATTTGTGCAACTTGTTATTTGAGGTAGAGTAAGGTATGAGGTAGGTCATTTTATGCGATATGTGCAGCAGTCATGAATGGTGCACTCCTGAATGCGCAGTTTATGTCCAGTGGTGAGCGTCAGTGTCGGTGTGTCAGCATGTCAGTGTGTACGTGCTCGGGTGGAGGAGTTCAGTAATGAAACGGCTGTGAGGAAAAAGCTTTTCCTGAACCTGCTTGTCTTTGTCCGGAGGCTTCTGTAGCGCCTCCCAGAAGCACTATAGGACTATAGAATTCCCTGCTTTTCCGGGATTAAGAGAGCCCATACTCTGCCAGAAATTAAGTTGCTGGAGTACAATGGGAAAATTCATTTCCCATGTAGCCTTGAATGCATTTGCAACACTCACAGCTAGGCAGTAGTCCTAATTACATGCAAATGCCCACCTAAACTCTCACAAGTTCTTGCAGCATAGATGACCCAAGAATTACAATACATTACATTATACATACTTATAAGATGAACTAATTGATTTATGTACTATGTCTTCTTGGGTTGCGTCTTAAAAAGGAAAAACACAGAGGGAATGAAAAGGCACAGAGAGGTTATCTTGGTTAACAAACACACTTCAATACAGCTTTTAGTAAATAATCCAAAGTTTAAATTTTCAATTGTCATAAAATACTGAAATACTGCCTAATTAATCATAACATGAGGTTAGGTTATTGTAAAAGTTTTAGAGTTTGTTGTTAAATGCGTCATATTGTAAGTGTCACACAAAAAGTCAATTTGACTAATATAATCAAATTAATAATAAATAGATTAAACATGAAAAGCAGTGCAACAGCCTTTTCTATATGACTGTGACCTGATGACGGCAAGTTTATTACAAATGGAATATATATACCTGGTGATGTTCTTTTGAGACAAATATTTTTGTTTCATCTTTAGTTTTTAAAAACAGAAGAAGAAAAAAAGCCAAACTCTGCTTCACTTCTGTTTGTACAAATATTTCTGAGAAATAAACCATACAGCTTCTGCAAAAATATAATGCAAATTTATTAGTCAATTATTGTATTATACAGTAATATATTGCACTCAATCTTTCCACCTTCTTCCAGTTCTTTAAAACAGCCATACACATATAAAAATAAATGCTATGAGGGGAAAAATAGACTTTTAAAAAATGACTGTCTTTCTGGCAAAATTGGTGGTGATAAAACAACAATAAAAAAGAACACAAAATATGTATCTACTGTATGTATATTGATATCCAATCTGCAACTTATGCACTATTGACACATCAATTAAAACATTTTTTTTTTAAACAAAATATTAGTCTAATTTTTTAATTAGCTCTTTAATCATTGTCTATTTTGTCAATGCATAATGACTTTGGTTTTTGGGGCTCTTGTGAAAGAGTCCGACAAAGATGGCCTCTACTAGGCAACAACAGTTTGGCCACTGGCCAGGTGATCCGGTGGATCCTAATACACAACATGCCATGGTCTCCACACCTGTTGTAAATTCACTCTTTGTTTTGTGATGTTTGAAGCGTATGATAGTCAGCTGCATCTGATGCCGAGTATGCCCTGCACTGCTTGTCATATGACTCGACATTATGTTAAGTTATGCTATGATTGGGCTGGCCTACTGCTTGCTGAGTGTTAAACCAGTTTCAGTCCTCGGCCAGACTGTTTGCTCAGTCTCTTCCTGGGACAGTGCTCATCCACAATAACAATACTATACTATACAATAACACTACAACCAGAAGGAAGAAAACAGTACACACAAGGCTGTATAAACTCTCACTAAAAGACCTACCAGCTGTTGCTCAGTTGCTGCTGGGGTGATAGCTTGTGGTCCGGGGGGGATCAGCAGTCATAGCAGTAGACACAATAACTAGGAGTTTGTCCAGATTTGAGGAGGCTACGGCATTTCCTGACACAGAAGATGGAGGAAGTGATAGAGGAAAGACAACTGCGAGAGGAAGACTATGTTCCTCTAGTCAGGAGGAGAGGTGCTTAGTGGTGACATATTAATTACCATTCTACAGAAAAGCAGGGGTGTCTGTGAACTCATGCAGAGAAGCCACTCACCAAGCGTCAGTCGCTTTATGCAGCGAGCCACCCACAAATTTGCCACACTCACAACTAGGCAACGGTACTAATTACATGCAAATGTCCACCAAAATTCTCACAATGTGGTCAGGATTCCTGGTTTTCACCCAGGCAGCCCGGGTTCGACTCCCGGTATGGGAACGTTGCTTTGTCATCTCTCCCTAGCTTAAATTAACCTGTCTTTTGTGTTTTTTTCAATTACCCAATTCACTTTAGGCAGAAGAAGGTCGTCGACTGCCATGGTGTGGGGATTTTTCCTTTATTCCTTTTCATTAGTTTTCCTTCTTAATTATGCAAACCAAGGAGACATAGTAGAGAAATCAGTTAGGTCCTCTTCTAAGTATAGAGGATTAATGGATTGTAATATTTGGCTCATCTGTCCCACAAAGCACCAAGCATGTTTCAAGACCTGGTGAGCGTTTTACCAGCAGTCTGGTGCGCCGTGATCGTATAGTGGTGAGTACTCTGCGTTGTGGTCGCAGCAACCCCGGTTCGAATCCGGGTCACGGCAGTTGATTTTGCAACTTTCGCCTTACTGCAAGGCTGTTTCCGGCCCGTGTCCACTGAGAATGCAGATGTATGTAGAATGTCACGTGGGCCAGTGGCGCAATGGATAACGCGTCTGACTACGGATCAGAAGATTCTAGGTTCGACTCCTGGCTGGCTCGGCTTACTTTTACCCCTGTCCCAATTTGGGTGATGCACTTCAGCAGTTGAACGGGCTCTCTTAATCCCCCAAAAAAAGGGAATCCTCATCCCATGGTGCTCATTGTGCTGGCTTGCCGTGAAAGACCTAGGATCTCATTTTGCCACAGCTAGGGGTGGGGAAGCAGCACAACACAACATGCGTCCGCTCACAGTTCCGAAGAGTCTATGTGTGGCTTGCGGCTCGAATGCCTCTCTTTGATGGCATGCAATGTTCTGGTCAGCACCACTTGTTGACTACAACAGAGCTCAGATTCTTACCTGCATGACTCAAACTGTGGGCAGCTACTCACCTGGACCATTCCGGTGTTCTGCCCACCGGACGCAAACTTCCCGGGGTGGCGTTCCCGTTTACACACTCTTCCCATATGGTCTAGCGGTCAGGATTCCTGGTTTTTGCCGGGGTTCGACTCCCGGTATGGGAACGTTGCTTTGTCATCTCTCCCTAGCTTAAATTAACCTGTCTTTTGTGTTTTTTTCAATTACCCAATTCCCTTTAGGCAGAAGAAGATCGTCGACTGCCATGGTGTGGGGATTTTTCCTTTATTCCTTTCCATTAGTTTTCCTTCTTAATTATGCAAACCAAGGAGACATAGTAGAGAAATCAGTTAGGTCCTCTTCTAAGTATAGAGGATTAATGGATAGTAATATTTGGCTCATCTGTCCCACAAATCACCAAGCATGTTGCAAGACCTGGTGAGCGTTTTACCTGGAGTCTGGTGCGCCGTGATCGTATAGTGGTGAGTACTCTGCGTTGTGGTCGCAGCAACCCCGGTTCGAATCCGGGTCACGGCAATTGATTTTGCAACTTTCGCCTGACTGCAAGGCTGTTTCCGGCCCGTGTCCACTGAGAATGCACATGTATGTAGAATGCCACGTGGGCCAGTGGCGCAATGGATAACGCGTCTGACTACGGATCAGAAGATTCTAGGTTCGACTCCTGGCTGGCTCGACTTGCTTTTACCCCTGTCCCAATTTGGGTGATGCACTTCAGCAGTTGATCGGGCTCTCTTAATCCCCGAAAAGAATGGAATCCTCATCCCATGGTGCTCATTGTGCTGGCTTGCCGTGAAAGACCTAGGATCTCATTTTGCCACAGCTAAGGGTGGGGAAGCAGCACAACACAACATGCGTCCGCTCACAGTTCCGAAGAGTCTATGTGTGGCTTGCGGCTCAAATGCCTCTCTTTGATGGCATGCAATGTTCTGGTCAGCACCACTTGTTGACTACAACAGAGCTCAGATTCTTACCTGCATGACTCAAACTGTGGGCAGCTACTTACCTGGACCATTCCGGTGTTCTGCCCACCGGACGCAAACTTCCCGGGGTGGCGTTCCCGTTTACACGCTCTTCCCATATGGGCTAGCGGTCAGGATTCCAGGTTTTCACCCAGGCGGCCCGGGTTCGACTCCCGGTATGGGAACGTTTCTTTGTCATCTCTCCCTAGCTTAAATTAACCTGTCTTTTGTGTTTTTTTCAATTACCCAATTCCCTTTAGGCAGAAGAAGGTCGTCGACTGCCATGGTGTGGGGATTTTTCCTTTATTCCTTTCCATTAGTTTTCCTTCTTAATTATGCAAACCAAGGAGACATAGTAGAGAAATCAGTTAGGTCCTCTTCTAAGTATAGAGGATTAATGGATAGTAATATTTGGCTCATCTGTCCCACAAAGCACCAAGCATGTTGCGAGACCTGGTGAGCGTTTTACCAGGAGTCTGGTGCGCCGTGATCGTATAGTGGTGAGTACTCTGCGTTGTGGTCGCAGCAACCCCGGTTCGAATCCGGGTCACGGCAGGTGATTTTGCAACTTTCGCCTGACTGCAAGGCTGTTTCCGGCCCGTGTCCACTGAGAATGCACATGTATGTAGAATGTCACGTGGGCCAGTGGCGCAATGGATAACGCGTCTGACTACGGATCAGAAGATTCTAGGTTCGACTCCTGGCTGGCTCGGCTTGCTTTTACCCCTGTCCCAATTTGGGTGATGCACTTCAGCAGTTGAACGGGCTCTCTTAATCCCCGAAAAGAAGGGAATCCTCATCCCATGGTGCTCATTGTGCTGGCTTGCCGTGAAAGACCTAGGATCTCATTTTGCCACAGCTAAGGGTGGGGAAGCAGCACAACACAACATGCGTCCGCTCACAGTTCCGAAGAGTCTATGTGTGGCTTGCGGCTCGAATGCCTCTCTTTGATGGCATGCAATGTTCTGGTCAGCACCACTTGTTGACTACAACAGAGCTCAGATTTTTACCTGCATGACTCAAACTGTGGGCAGCTACTCACCTGGACCATTCCGGTGTTCTGCCCACCGGACGCAAACTTCCCGGGGTGGCGTTCCCGTTTACACACTCTTCCCATATGGTCTAGCGGTAAGGATTCCTGGTTTTTGCCGGGGTTCGACTCCCGGTATGGGAACGTTGCTTTGTCATCTCTCCCTAGCTTAAATTAACCTGTCTTTTGTGTTTTTTTCAATTACCCAATTCCCTTTAGGCAGAAGAAGATCGTCGACTGCCATGGTGTGGGGATTTTTCCTTTATTCCTTTCCATTAGTTTTCCTTCTTAATTATGCAAACCAAGGAGACATAGTAGAGAAATCAGTTAGGTCCTCTTCTAAGTATAGAGGATTAATGGATTGTAATATTAATGGATTGTAATATTTGGCCACAAAGCACCAAGCATGGTGCAAGACCTGGTGAGCATTTTACCAGGAGTCTGGTGCGCCGTGATCGTATAGTGGTG